>VWYH01006911.1:0-166018 GCA_013399365.1 Pampusana beccarii
CCTTACCTGATTTCTTACACCTGAGGATGGCAAACTCTTGTGCTCTACGGAAAGCATCCTTAAACATCTGCCAGCTCTGTGCTTCTCCCTTGTTCCTGAGGGCAGTTTCCCAGGGCATCCTGTTAACTAACTCCTCAAAAAGCTGGAATCTGGCTTTCCTAAAAATCAGGGTTCTGACTTTAATCTTCACCCAGCCCACATCCCTCAGGACTGTAAAATCTGTGCACGCATGATCACTGCAGCCCAGGCTGCCTCCCATCTTGACATCACCAATTAGCTCACTTGCATTGTTGACCATCAGGTCCAGTATTGCATTTCCCCTGACAGGGCTGCCTGTTACCTGACTGAGGAAGTTAATCCCCAATGCACTCCAGGAGTCTCCTGCATTGCTTACAGCTCACCGTGCTGCTTTTCCAGCAGATGTCAAGGTGGTTGAAGTTCCCCAGCAGGACAAGAGCCTGCAAGCGCGATGGCTTCTGTAGCCGGAGTAAGAAGTCTTCATCAATAGTCTCCCCCTTATTGGTTGGCCTATAGTAGAGACCAACCACAAGGTTTCTTTTTGTTGCCTTGGTGTCTGATTTTTACCCATACGCTTTCAATCTGCTCGTGGCTGTTCTTCAGAGACAGCTCTTCACATTCTATCCATCTCTCGATAGAGAGGGTAACCCCTCCACCCTTCCTTCCTTCCTTGCCTGTCCTTTCTGAACAGCCTGTAGTCATTGATCACCACATTCCAGTCATAGAATCCACCCCACCAAGTTTCAGTAGTGGCCACTAGGTCATAGCCTTCTAGAAGCACAATGGCTTCCAACTCCTTCTGTTTGTTGTCCATGCTTGTTGCATGCCATTGAGGTACAGGCAGTTCAGCAGGGCTGCTAGCTGCATCACCTTCTTAGAGGAATACCCCTTAATTTCTCTGAAGTATTTCACAGGTGTCTTCCCGTTGGCCTCTATCTCCATAAGACNCCCTATGAGAAAGGTGAACTCAATCTGACACCAACAAATGCAGTGCCATGTAGGCCATCCCATCACAAAAAAACCCAAAATTGTGGTGGTGACACCAGCCACAGAGCCATGTATTAATAGACTGCACCTGCCTGTTTCTTCCAGTGACACTACCCACAACTGGAAGGAGAGAGGAGAAAATAACCTGTGCTCCTGATTCCCTCACCAACTGTCCCAAGGCCCTGAAGTCGCTTTACTTGCCCTTGGACTACAAGTTGCAACTTTGTCACCACGCCCATCGAAGACCAGTAACGGGTAGTAGTCCAAGGGCTGTACCAGGCCAGGAAGTTTTCTGGTGACGTCCTTAACCCAGGCCCCAGGAAGGCAGCAGACCTCCCTAAGAGGAAGGTCTGTCCAGCATACTGGAACCTCTGTACCCCCCAAGAAAGGAGTCACCTACAACTATAATCCTTCTTTTCTTCCTTGTGGAGGTGGTTGTAATACAGGGAGTAGGCCTTTCTGGTCCTGTTTTAGCCATTGTCTGGCCTTCCACATCCAGAGCCTCCTACCAGTTGTACAGAGGCACCTGGGAGGGTGAGGTGGGCAAGCAGGGGTTTCGCCTGCCACCTCAAGTGTGGACTTGCTTTCATTCACCTCTTCGCCCTGACCTACTAATGACCTTTCTAATGTCATTGTGATTTTAACCTTAACAGTATAGTGGAAATGGTCACAGCAGACACTAGTTCCAGGATATTCAGTGAGGGAGTAAGAATAGCTTTACTTCACCATTGTGGCACTCTCATTTTTAAACCAGCTGCAAACTATCTCAGATACCAAAGTAATTTAGGGAAGCCCCTGCAATCCATGGTATGAAGGAGTAGCTCCAGAAAAAGGACTAGTATAAGCTCTGGAAATATCTGCTCTTGCTGTTTTATAGGAGACCTAGGTTCATCTAAAAAATTCCCTAACAGAGGCATAATCTTCCCAAGTCAGAATCACCTGTTTGTCTGAGGCAGAGTAAGAAGAAAGCTCGATGTGCAAGACCAAGATTTTGTCCTTTACTTTTACTCCTCTCAATTCTTAATCCCTTTTCAGACTTGCAAATTAATTTGTTTAATTTCCTGGTCCAACAAGTTGCGAGAATTAATTGTACTTCTGAAAGGGACAGGAGCAGCTTTGACACAAGTGGAATGAAGGAAGACAATGAGAGACCCTACATGTTTCTGATCTCCTCCTACGACATAAATACAAGCCATAGCCACTGTGATACACTGAGATAGCCAAACCCCACTTTATTTCATGTCCTGTCACCCTAACCCTCACTCTCTGAAAATCTTCACAATTGTGGTCATTCACATTCAGTCATCATTTTTGCATGTATTGCATCTCAGGTTCATCAGGAACCTCTTGCTCTGAGGGGAAGCAACATTTTCAGAGACTTGTTTTTTCTTGTATCACCCTCAATAACTACCAGTGAAAGATCACCATTAATCTGTACATAGAGAACTCACAGAGATTATCTCAGACATTTCTTAGTGAAACCTATTTGAGAAATGCAGGTCTATTCACGGTGGTCTCTCCCAAACAGATTCTTGCTTAGAGTTTTTTGGTACCACCTTCCGGTAGCAAACAGTGCCATGAATACACACAGGTGCCCAGCCCTTTCTTAGTGTTAAGCCCACACACTTTTCTTCTCCCAAAACCCATCAAACAAGCATAATGGGGAAACGCACAACCGTTGCAGTCTCCCACAGTCTATCTGTTCCTCAGGCCTTTCGTGGATCAATTTGACTGTCCTTCTCTGCACTTTGCGATTCTTTCTGTTTTTTGGAAGAAGTAAAAAAACCCACATGCTACCAGCAGACACCCAGCTATGACTTTGCAGTTGTATTAACTTAGGTGACCCTCTGTTGACATCCGTCAGCTGAGGGCCTGGCCTCATATTCAAGGTGGAAATACCTCATCTGAAGTCTTCTAAGTAGTCATCAAGAGACAATGTTACAATATCTATAACTGGTTCCAAAATGACCCATCAATCAGTGGAATCAAAATAACACAAATTTTCAGTGATGCTAGATAATTATGATCCAATCTGCACTGCTTTTCACGGTAATTGTAAGGATTAACATACTACAATGATTACATTGTAACAGTGAGCATGGATGTAGTATTACCAATATGATGAGTTTCTACTGAGAAGAAAGCCAACAGGTGACCTCTAATCAACTGGGAGGCCAAACAGGCTTGCTGTGCCACAGGAGAAAGAAAGGTTGAAATCTGAATTATTTAAAGTCTGCATAGACCTTCAAATTCTGTAAAACGCAGTAAAGGGGACTTTTTCCTCTCCTCTCCTCTCCTCTCCTCTCCGACTGTCTCTGAACTTGCTTTCAGTCCAAACCAGGGCAAAGCTATTTCAGCTTAGTACAGTCAACGGTGAGAGAAAATATCCTGGCTGTGACAAATCCTGCCAAAGTAACTGCTGTCCTGATGGACAAAATTCTGTTTTATCTGTTGTGACTTGTCTCTGCCCACCTGACAGGTCACCAAACTGAGTACTGTGAAAACTGCCAAGTAATCAGCCTGCAACTGAGTTGAGCTATGCTTACTCAGTGGGGAACAAAAAACCTAAAACATGTCATCGTCTTTGAGGTATCCAAAGTTCATGAGTAAGCTCACCCAAAGGCCTGAATAATTTTAGGCACATTTTTTCATTCTTCATTTGCTTTCTGGTATGAAGGCCTGAAGAAGTCAAATTTTTTAGTTCTTTACATAAAGAAACAGACTTCCTTTTTTTAAAATTTTCATTGCAAGCAGAGACAACTCCGTCTCCAACAGCAAAAACTTTGAATTGGCAATACTATATATTGCTTCCCTCTCCATAGGATAACCAGCCACTGAAATACCATTGAAAGAAACCTCCTTGTCAGCAGACTTTGCAGATAACCTTCCAGAAGGACTGAGAACTTCCACTCTTTTCTAAAGAACTCTAGCAGTACAAAGAAATCCATTCTGCTTCCATGTCAAAGCAATACACACCACTGTCACAGGAGAATCCTTATGGTTGGGTTGCATATTATTTTTGTCCTCCTGAATATATATATAGTCTCTTGCAGAAATGTTATCCACATAAGATGATTAGTTGGCATGAGCATTGATTTGTTTTTACTGGAAGACTGTGCAACTAGTGTATCCTTCGTATGCTGTGTATTTGATCAAGCTCCACATCCCTGTGAGGAAGGATGCCTGTGATCAGTGTAGGTAATGGGGGGTTAGAAAGAGAGGAGGAATCTGCTTCGGTTAACAGTAGCAAACAGGAAATCTGTGGGTTTCAAGATGACAATCTGATGTTTTCCAGGTGGGCTTTACTGAGAGGAGGCCTGGAGTGTTCACCAGAATTTATCAGTTGCCAATTTCAGAAGTTAATTTTGTTCAGAGAGAGAGAGAAGCGCCAAAGGGAACATATGGCACAATAAACTCCTAGTGGGTGAAATACATTTTTGGACTGAATGCCATAAAAAGCCATGAGCTGCCTGAGGGCTTGCAAAGCGTTTTGGTGGGATGTGTTCTTCACATTGTTTTTTTAATTTCTCCAGGCTACAGCTTTAATGCTTTCCATCTGAGGATATCAATTATTGTTTAGAAAAATCTTGATTTGTTCCACTCTAAATACTGGATTTTTAAACCACTCTCTTAGGTTTTCTGGCAGTATAAGAACAGCTGTAGTAGATTAGACTGCAAATCCCCCTACCTCAGTAGCTTGTCCATGAGAGGAATCAGTAGCAGTTGCCTAAGGTAGGATGTAAGAGCAAGGAAAGCATGTATTGACACCTTCCCAGGTCGAACACAAAGCTTACTATGTGTGCTTCAGTAGCATTGCACAGTTGGATTTTTCTGCATACAAAACGTGCAACCACAAATGAGAAGGGACAGCTCATGAACCAGAGTAACCAATCTGCCTCTGTTTATGCCTATTATATGTTTCACTTCAACAGCAGCTGCTGTTAAAAGTTTGATCCAGAGTAGTGGGAAAAAATACAAGAGCTTCACATGTGTCTCTAGGAAAATCTGTCTGATGAAAAGTCCAGGTGTTTCTCCATGAAGAAAACCTATTCATGTGGGAGGAATGCATTAGCACCTCAGTATCTAATACTCCCAAGCAGCATGTTCACCTCAGACACAACACTGAAAGTTCATACATTTAGCAAACTCTAATGACCTGGACGAAAACCCTAGCTAGTCAGCCATCATCTAGAAACAGAAGCTTGCCCAAAATGCAATGAAAACCAAAGGGACAACTTTTCAGTTATATCAGTTGAAAGTTGTTCTTCATTTAGATAAACCCTTGAAATTTTCTGAACGTTATTGAACTGTTTATTTTTTGAGTGTTCTCCATGGATTGCCTCCCCTCAATAATCTAACTCTTCCCACCCTTGGGGTCTGACATTGACAACACTGAGAGTCTACCATTCCTCCAAACACTACTTCTAGGGAAAGCCATTTTCCTTGTAAGATGACATGCTGCACTAATCTAAGGAGAACTAGAGAAAATAAAGTTGTTTAGAAACTTCCTTTAGGCTTGTAATACTGGTAAACAGCGTGCTTGCTTTTATTATTATTATAATTTGTGTTGCTTGCTGCCAAGCACTGTAAGCTACAGAGTTTCTTAGGCACTAGCCTTTACACTACAAGTACTTCCTACCTTTCAACAGCTCTTAGCACGTGGTCTGCCAGTTTTATTCAGGTTGAATAGTACCTTACTATTTGTGTAATCACACTGAAATCAAGGGTGACAGAAACAAGTCTCCAGGGCCCTCCTGTACCCTCACAAATTGTCTCCTACTTAGCTCTTTGCACTTTCACCCTTAATGCAGCCAGGGAATCAGAATTAGGAGCACTCAAGAGCGCCAGTGTGCAGCAAGTGGACCCAATAGCCAAACAGTACAATCAGGTGATTGTCTCCTGTAAAACTGTGCCTGAGATCTACTTCGCAATATCGTCCAATGTCATCCTTTCGTAAACTACATATAGTTGTTATATTCATGTATGTGACTGGCTTTCTCTGCTCTGTACGCTGTCCACTATCTGAGCAAGGTGAATTGCACAAGGTGAGTTGATAGCACTAAGAGGCCACATGCTCTGCTGGTACCAGTCCTATGGCTGAGACCAAACCCAGCAGGACCAGACTCTCAGCTGGCATAAACACATTGCAAGTAAGAGTAAGATTGGAATTTCCACTTCAATTAGACCATCGTGGGGAATGGAAAGGGAAAAGAATTTTTAGCTCTTCCTGGCAGCTTCTATTCTTAATTAATTTGGAAAATACGCAGTCATAATAACATTGAACCAAAAAAGGGGTAAATTTACTGGCTTCAAACCAGTGAAATCTGTGTAAACATTATGGTGTGCAAAGTGGATTACTTGCATTTAGATTCAGCTGAAGACTGAATATAAATACCAATATATGCCCTACACTGACAATGGAGAGTGTAAATATTGCTTTACACAATAGTCTACCAGATGTAACCATCAAAAATGCGTGACAGTGTCTCTGAACCTAGGGGTAGTGATAATCATCCAAAGAAACATCTGCTATTTCATCTTGGGAAAAAAAGTGGATCATTATGCCAAAGGACTGCACTAAAATGTACATATTTGTTTCAAAAACCTGATTTACTGACTGAGCCAAATCTTCAGATGGTGTATGCTGGCAGACTTCTGCCAAAGTCAATGGAGCTGTACTGATTTATACTCACAAAACACATAATCTGTTGTAGAGAAATATGGACAGAACCTCCTTCCCCTATATCCCCTACACACTGTGGTGTTTATTGTCTGACAAACAGTTTGGGGACATTCAGGCTACTAGAATGCCATTTCAGCTAACGTATGCCAAGATCTCCAGGCCAGCAGAAGCTTGCTGACAGCACACTTTAAACGATAGATCTGTGCAGCACAGTGGCAATCCCAGCAACTTAGTCTGATACCAGACAGAATGAAGACCTGAGTTCATGAATGCTCTCAGTATAGCAGTCCAGCAACCACAGGCATCTGGAGGCATTTCTGCAGGGCAACCACAGTTCTGTGAGTATCTCAAGGCAAAGCAGACACAGGTGAGTTGCTGGATCTTTTGAGGCTGAGAAAATACCTTCTTCACAGGCACGCACAAAAACAAACCCCAGCTATAAATGTGGCCCTGCATAAATTGCAAAATGTCTTATTATAATTACTGAGATCCCAGAGGGTACGTATAATCGAATTAAGGGGTATCTCTGCTTGCATACTTAGTGGATGTAGAGCTGTCTTCAGCTTTAGTCTGTGGTCCCATAATCAGTGTCCAGAACATGCACAAGACGCCCTTTAATTCAGTTATAAGTAGCCCCCGGGGAACCATAGAATTAAACAGTATCATAAGGTTCTAAACATGGTCTATACAAGGGCTAATTCCATGCTCCCACTCAATAGAGGATTTCTAAGCCTCATCAAAGTTTTATGCTAAAATTTTGGCTAATATTTTGAAAGCATGTTACTTCATTTGACCTAAATGACTTTTGCACATGTTCAGTTCCATTTTACACTATCAGCCTGTTTAATATAATATAATAGCATATTAACAGTACATTTGAAAGAAGAGTCAGTGGTTTGGAATCAGTCCAAAGCAGTCACAGCAGCGGGAGAGAGCAATAAGAGTTTTGAAGAAGCAAAATCAGACTTGAGTCCCCATTACTGCTTTGCAAAATGCAAATATCCTTGTGCACAGGGGATATATTGGTATAAGAATATAATGTTATTTGTACCAAATTACCAGATTATTTCCAGAAAGATGGTCCCTGAGAAGACTATACTACTACAAATGTCTTGTTACAACTGAAAAG
Source organism: Pampusana beccarii (assembly GCA_013399365.1). Classification (NCBI taxonomy): domain Eukaryota; kingdom Metazoa; phylum Chordata; class Aves; order Columbiformes; family Columbidae; genus Pampusana; species Pampusana beccarii. Next base: position 7,818 of record VWYH01006911.1, read on the forward strand.
TGCTGATAAAGGAAATACTTGAAATTATTATGTGTTTTAACATGTGTGTAAGTAGTACATTTTTGTATAATAATTTTACATACCATTCTATATATCTGTTCAGCAGCATGTGTGTGGACAGGCAATAGACACAATTAGCAGAACCACGTACCATTAAACTTGTGTTACTACATCTTGTTGTTTATAACTTGGCCAAACCAAAACCACTTATTCCATTGTTTTCTCTGATGATTATCTGCTTCAAGTTAATTCGTATGACTTTTATTTTTTATTGAACACAAAACAGCTCAGTCATTTCCAAAAGTAAGGCTCCAGAAAACATACTCCTTCATAATCAGTTTCAAATAAAATTCTGGTTATCTTTTAACTGAGATGCTGCGATTAGATTGAGAGTGTTGATACTCACCAAAGAAGCAGAATATGTGAGCTTATGGTAAATAAGGAGAATGCTTCACCATTATAGTGGACATTTAAAATAGACTATGCATTTACTCATGGGTGAATAGTTGTTTGTGAACTTAAAATGACGATATTTGGTTTTACTGTGTGTCAGACAACCCAAGCAACAGAACAATTGCTGTGAATTTGGGACATCTGTATATATTTGAGACTTGCAGATTTTGACTAGCATCAGGTCATAAAGCAAAGCCAAAGAAATGACAAGTGTGCCTGAATGGAGCCTGCCAACAATAGCTGTTGTGACTGGAAAACCTTATTTCCTACAAAAAGCAAAGCTGAGAAAAGGTTTTCTGCAAAGACCCTCTTCACACACCAGCTAGGAAGTAATACTGCCGCCTAGGAAAAGATAATACTTTAGCTGAGTTTACAACACGTTACTCTCTGACCTCAACAACTCACATGAGTCTCAGATAACACCATGAAGTTGTGGTTCAACCAAGCAGCATACTTCTGCTGAAGGATCCTGCATGCAGATCTTGTTTGAACTGTGGGCAGCTCAAGAACAGCTGCCCAGCACACCATAAGTTGGGCAACCAACGCCAAACAAGCCACTGAACCCAGGTAGAAATGCATGTGCGTATTCAAGGGCACAACCGGGCACTAATTTTTCTTTTGAACCAGCAGAGATCAAAATTGGCAAGGCAACATGAAGTCCAGCCCAGGTACCACTGTTAACTCAGTAGAGCTAACAAGAACAGTGGATCCAGGCTGTTCTGTGAGTCACAAAACAACTCATGGCAGTCAAAATACCCAAACCTCCAGAACCTACAGGTGGGCACAGATAGAGATGAGGACACAAAAGGAATATTGCCATGATTTTAGATGCATGTACAAGTACAGAATTTGTCAAACAAGAGCCTCCATGTAGTCCTAGGAAGCAGTCCAGACTGTACACTACGGAAGAAGGAAAATCTTTTTCTGTCAAGGCCGTCTTAAAGCATGAGAGAGAGCTAGCATGCACACATATAAATGAATAAGATAGCAAGACACATATCAAAACTAGAGAGTCAGATAAAGAACTTTCATTTGGTTTTTGCTGCTTGCAAGAATATCGGTGTGGTCGTATCAGTAAAATGCCATAGGGAAGTGGTTTGCAAGTAGAAAATAGCTCTGCTGTACTTATCACATAATTACGCAGAGTTACAGACTTCCTTACCACATTAAAAGAACTAAGGCAGACTGTTATTCTTAGCCTTAGTTTAAGTCTTAGTGCAGGCTTGGTAGATAACACTTACGTGCGTGAGAACCAGAGTGTGTAAGTATGTCCTTAGAGTTGCCCAGAAAGCTCTACACACCATGTCTTGTTACTTGGGAATGGCAATCAGGAATACTTCAGCCTAATGTTCTGTACAGCACTGCTTACCTTGTTTCTGACCCATTTCTTTGTACAGGAATCAGAACATTACAGATGGTCTCTCCCAAGGGAACAATTAATTGCAAAAGAGGAATTATTTTCCTGTCAGGTTTATGAGTTGAAATATATGCGCAAACACAACAACCATCTTCATTTGGTTGCTAAGAGATCTTAAATTCAAGACAATGAAATGACACAGCGAGGTGTGTAGTTCTGTGGTGTACTGTGAGTGGTGTCACACATGCTTATGTTATACTGACTAAGCTCTAGAGCTGCTAAAGCATTTTCTTTTCAACACAAAAATTTGTCCTCAGGAAATTTTAAGTCATTGCCACAGAATCTGCTCAGAGGTTACACTGACATCAGCACAAAATATTCAACAGTACTGCTTGTAACTTCTGAACAAACCTCTGTAAAAGTCACAGCTCCATGCATCCTCTGTGTGCCTCTTCCCCTTGCAGCTGCTATGTTAGTAAACCAACTGTGTAACACAGGTTGTTTTAAAATGCCTTGTACTGCCACTAAAAGCCAGGCCCTTAGGTACTATCTTTTGGCGTGTTAGTCTGTCTGGTCCAACTCTCAGCATCAAAAGATAAGTGGAGTTGAAGGAGCGCCTTCCAATGAAAAGGCAAGGATTCTCCTTGTTTCTGTCCAATGCTGCAGTAAATTGCACGGGTGAGTGCCATGTATTACCCCATCTCCACATCAGCTGATTGCCCATCAGCAGTCAAAGTAAGGAGCAATCAGAGTCAAAATGGAAATGCTGGCTGGTACCTCAAGGCCAACATCTGTTTTCCTCTCTCTCTCTTCTCTCCTTGGTGTGTGCAAGTTTCCACCTGGTTAAACCAGCAGGAAACGTGGCAAGCAGATCACCAGACATGTGATAGCAATGACAAAGTCAAATGTATGTGACAGTTGCAATTTTTGTGACTTGAAGATAGTCAACTGCAGTCAGTGGCAGCTGGGGACTGCACAGGACACAGGACACATTTCAAGGCCTGAGGAACAGGAGTGAAAAATAAGGAGCATTTGGACATAATTAAGCAATAAAAAGAACCAGAGACTGAGAAAATGAGAAGATACATCTCTAAAATAAGGAACATCTCCCTGTAAATTTTCCTTCTTCATTTGGATGATGTCACTTTCCCAGATCTTTGACACAACTGAACTTGACCTCAAAACAGCCCTACCTAATGTTCATTTCCATTGTCACACCTGCCAGCATTGGGTTCTACCTACCCCAGACTACTACAGGTTAAAAAAAGATGTGGGAAGAAGTGGGCAGCTACTCCCACTCTCCTGGCTCAGGATTTTTTTTTCTAAGGCACTATTGGAAATGGGAAGTAGCAGAGGCAGAGAAAATGTGTCACAAATGTCTGTGCCACTATTAAAAGCTTCAAAAGTCATATAATTTCTGAAAACATAATCTCCTTGCAAAATACACACTCAATTGCACTTAAGCTATCAAAAATCAGGAAAAAATTAAGATCCGCGGAGGTGACCATCACAAATAAGTAAGCACAAAAGAGTTGTGCTGACCTTCAGCATGGGATATAGGGGTTATCAGTGAAGTCCAGCACGAACTGGAGATCTGCAGGTGCACCTGTGTCTGGCAGGACCAGAAATACTGAACCATGTTTTTAGGTGTGGAAGACTTCCATGCCACACAGGCCACCGAAAAGCTATTGGATCATGAGCATGTGAAGGTCATAATAACTCACTATCACATTTTAAGTTGCCATAGTCAATGGTCTATAGCAATATATATCAGTATGGCACGTAGCAATGTAGAGAAATTGGGAAGCACATTTCTGGCCATTTCTCCTAAAGTATCCTCTTACATACTACAGATACTCCATTTCCACAAAGTACAGCAGGACAATTTATTTTCTGCTTCAGCGCTTAATTAAGGTAAAAAAATTAAAAATAGGATAGAGGAGGCATTCTGCCTGGTACAAATGTTCCTTCATCTTCATTTCTTACCCTTGTATAAGGAAACCTAAGAAAGTGAAATCATCAGTTTATAACTTGATTGGCATCTGTTTTTCGAAGCATAGTAGATAGCTCCAACTTTTTCCTAGGTTTTTAATACATTCATTGTTTAAAATGCAACACAAAAATAAATCCTCTACTCCCTTACACCCCTGCAGCAGCAGTAAGGTCACAGATTGTGGGAACTGAATTGAGTGCAGAATTTTGCCAAAAGACTGGCCAAATAAACTGGTTGATTTCCATGTTTTGCACAAATGGCAACTCATTCTCGAATGGTCAGCTACATGCATTGGGGCTCTGGCTGTGGGGTCTGTGAGGCACAATTTGGGTTGGACATGCTTCTAAGTGTTGCAAGCCAGTTGCCTTAAGCACACCTGCATCCTAAAAGAAGGATACAGGTCTTGGCTTTCTAGTCTAGTCTCCTGTAACCTTGCCCAGGATGACTTCGTGAGTCTATTGTTACAGATTAATATAAAACTATGGTTTGTATCCTCCACTCAAGACGCTGTTATATTTGCCACTGTTTCTCCATATTGCAAAAAAGCCTCTGCAACGTCTGGAATGTCTTCCATGTGTGCAGCATATGAAAACCATAGTGAAGTTAGTTTCCTAACCCAGAAGAAACTGAGATAACATCTGATAAGAGGTGCTCAGTATTTTCACTGAAAGCTTTTGCAATCATCATTGGGGATCTCCCCCCAGATTTTTCCGATGGAAGGATTTTTTAATGCACTGACTCCATGTTGCATTTCACATCTGACCTGAAGATGTGCAAATAACTACTCTAACTGAGAACATCACTGTACAATCTGCTCTAATATACTTCTAAAAATGCAGTCAGCTGGTGACATTTTGACAGACAGATGTTGACCATTATACAGGGAGCACAACGGGAGTGTGCACACATGTTCACATGCATATTTGCTGCACATGCAGAAAGACTATCCTCATAGCCGCACAACCACAGAAAACTCAGTCCTCAATCTTAGCGTGTGCCACATATCAATGATTATTCCTTGAGGAATACCCTGAAACACTATAGTAGATAAAAGTCTCACGTGAGTCTCCATGACTCTTTAGGTTGCCCTGTCAGTGGTATTCCTTTTCTTGGCAATTGCAACTTCATTAGTTAAAACTTGTTACCCTATATTTCCATTTTTAAAAAACAAATAATTAAATCTCTCTGTCCTCTACGATTCATTAGCAGAGTTAGGAGAAACGTATTAAACAAGGCATCTGAAATTTCACCTGTAATTAAAAAAAAAAAAAAAAAAAAAGTAAAGATAAAAAGGAATCTTCTTAACCGAAGAGTCTTTAGTGAGAATTGAATAATCCAGATCACACTAGGTAGCACTGTCCATAAAGAAGAGAGACCTCCACAGCATTTTTACCATCAAGAAGAGAAAAATTTTCATGTCACAAAACGTTCTTCTCTATCTTTGATTTTCACTTGAATTGCAATCCAGGAATTAAAAGAAGTTTTTGAAAAATGCTCTTGATCTTAACCCTAGGCAGATATATAAATAGACTGACATGGACGGTAACAGCGTAACCAAAAGATTACGCTATTTCACGGAACTGCTAAGCCTTTCACATGTCAAAAACTTTCAAAGTTTAAATGAACACCTTGAAAAATTAATTTCTCCACAGTTCCTTATGAAATTATATCATTTTTTAATAGAGCATTTTTTTCTCTCCCAAAGAGAACATTTGTTACGTATATCATCATTCACCCGTCTCTTTTCAACCTTCTTTTGGTCCTTGACAGATATATAGGGTTTATATGGATATTTGTAACTCAGGAAATTCTGCTATGACTTATGGATTCTCAAAACCACAAGTTAAGTTCAGCAATTCCTTCCACCACTGTAGCTCCAGACTTATCTGTTAGTTGATGGTAAAGGCAAAATCCTGGCTCTGCTGAGGTAATAGTTTTTTAAAAAGCCTTTCAGAGTTAAAGGAGCCTGAATTTTATGTCATGGGAGCATTCTGTACATGTATGCAGTCAGTCTGAATCATCCCCTCACTTGTTTCGTCCTATGCAGCTACAAGTGACGTCATCGTTCCTGAATCAAAACAGTGAGGAAAAAATTAAGATTAAATATGCTCTCTTGTTTCCTGATTTCTTTAAGTGCAAAGCTATCTTGTTTCCTCAGCATATTTATGGTGCCCCAGCCCTAAGGCTGAATTACTCCAAATTGGCTACTACATGAAATCAGGAGGAAAATATAGTAGGTGGATCTGTGTATATAGTTCAATCCGCAGACACTCAGTCATGTGTAAAAAGCATCAAAGAGGAAACCAGCAGAATTTTATGAGATCATCTAATGAACGAAAATCAGCTTGAAAATATTACTAAAAGCATGGTTTCAAATATTCAATTTAAAATTAACTTGCAATGAAAACCCAGGGCAAAGTTGTACACATGTTGATTTCTTGCACAAATGCTCAAAATCTGCTTGTAGGAAGTGAATGGGAGCATTCCATGAACATCACTTTATTAAAACTGACTTTTGAATTTCAATGAATACTCACAGACCTTTTTTTCTACTTGCTCTGGTTATGCACATACCACTCATTCTTGGCTCAGAACTGTAGAGCTGAACACGTTAGACGTGGTGACTACTAATCATGGTTGGTCTTTGAAACTTTCTAAATTATAGCTCAGGCCACGAAAAACCAAAAATTACTATGATTTCAGAAATGTTGAGCTATACCTCTTGAAGTGTTTATATCTTTCCAAAAGATTTGCTGAGAAAGAAATACCTGCCATCCACACGTAAGAATGAATTGCCTGCCTTAGAATTTGACTTAAGTACATTTTTAAAACATTAAACCCATTCATTCCCAATTCAAAATACTCTTTCAGTGGTTTCTTGTCTAACTAGTACTTTTCTGCACTGGTTAAGAAATCACTTCCGCAAAGTTTTAAGGCCAGGATAAACTACTTGACGTCTAGTTGAAATCTGTGTACAAAAGGTGATTACGCTTCACCAAGAAACCCTGATATTCTACTTAATGATCTTAGCTATACCAAAATATTTCATTCTGGAGGTGACATGGCTGTCCAACAGCATATGTTTGTGAAGTAGCATTGCTCTGTCATATACATGCATGTCTGAATTTTTGAAGCTTTCCCATTTTAAGTGGATTTTAGAATAATTTTCTCCCTTGCAGTAACCAACGAAGAAATTGGTGTTTATTGACAAATTTATTTGCTTTGGGACTGTAAACAGGTTTCCACCCTGAGTTTGAGCATTAGCAGAAATTAGTAGAAATGGAGATATTTTTGCACATACACTTATGGTTTTCTGCCCAGAACATTACTTCAAAGTTTTATGGTAAACTTTTAATAATCAAAGTGGAAAAAAAAATTAATACATCAGCATATTAACAATGGGTTATAATAAAAACCCTAACAACCTCTGAAAGACTAAAAAGACTCAGTAAGGTTGACTGTGACAAGGCTCAGGTTTCAGTGTGTGATGGGAAAGCTCACCCATTGCTTCCAGTTCAATATTTAAATTCAGAAAAAGTAGCTTGTTAGCTGGAGAATGCAGTGTAGTTTGTAACGAATTTTGGGACTTAATTTTGAGACTACATCAAAGCAGTGAATATTTTCCAATGAGGATATTTTTCTAAATCACTTCTCAGTGATACCTAAAACCTCCAAAATTACTGTTCTCATACCTGTTCAGTGAATTGCTGTACAATTGACACATAAATTAAACTTGCCCTGGATAAACATAAAGGTATTATGAAGAAAACAGGAGACAAGACAAGGTACTGTTGCCTCATCACATGGACAAATCCTTCTCTTGGTCAGATATGTCTCCAAAAGAGCAGAGCTTCTGCCCATAGAAATGAAAATAGCAAAGCTCTTATTCATATGTCAGTCAGGTCCATTTTTCTCTTCTGGCTTTACAAAGAGGACAAAGAGAAGCAAGGCAGTACCACCTTGTGCATTACAGCCCTGTCCATGTAGAAAACAAAAGATGCTGTGGCTTCATTGAGGACTTGTCCGCTAACTTGTTTCTGTATTAAGCTGTTGCACCTTGACTTTGTATCTCCTCTTTGTTCAGAATAACAACTTCTTACAGAGAAGGGGTTTTACTTTAAGGTAATCTAGGAAACAATAACTTCTTCAATGTAACCAGCTGGGATACTGAGAACCATACATATCAGAGCAGGCCTGATATTGGGGTGGGTTAGCTTTCTAAGTGCTTAAACAGAATGCTATGCATGTTTTGCAACCTCTACTGAGTTTTAGGAGTTTTTTAACTCCTGAATTATTGGAGCCTACTGACTTTTACAAACAGTCAGTAAGACCATCCTTTTTGAAAACAGAGCTGTCAGGGATACTAAGCCATTGGCTATCATACCCCACTACCTTAAAACTGGGTCAGGAAAATCAGAATTATTCCTGTCAGAGGTTCATTAAATCCTTTTTATAAGATCTTCCAGTGATGGAGACTCCCCAAGAGTTATAATCTACTCATAGCAGTCTTCAGCAGCAACAGAAGGATGCTTTTTAAGACTCTGCAGGCATCCAAGTAAAATACAAAAAAAAACAACCAAACAACAACAAAAAAAAATTAGTGTGTCAGAGTTGCAACCACATAATGTGAGTTTACCTCACCCTAGTTTCATGACTTATGTATCTGCATACACTGTTCTGTGCATTAATGTACACTGGAGCTGGTTGAAAAGTCTTTTCTACAAAAGGGTTTAAAGCTGTTTTCACTTCAAAAAGCTTTAGAATGATGGGTTTAAAACAAGTAAGCAAGGAAAACTTTTTTTCTCTGCACATTTTACCATTGAAAACCACTCAAAACCACCAAAATAGGTTTTCAAAATTTCAATGTAATTTTATCATGTAGGAGAACCCTGAGGTTTAGGTAAACTGAAATTGCAAGTAATTTTTTGTTGTTGGTAAAAGCAGAAAATTGAGAGAGGCAAACTTTTTTTAAAAAAAGCACATTGTAAATATTTTTTACCAAGTCATTAAAACTACCTTTACTAACAAAAAAGTTATACATCAATAGACTTTTTCACTAAGAACAGCCACCATCTGTTTTCTGTATTGAAAGGGCATGACTTAAATGAAGAAGCAACTGGTCACAGCAATAGTTCAACAGGTTTTATGCAAAAATGAGAAACATTAGAGAAGGTTACAAAAAGCATTAAGGAAGTAACTGGCCTTGGTTTCTACCTCATCTATGTATGTGTAAGATGTATTTTTGCCGGTAGGGCTTCCTAAATCAGTAGTCTACTGTAAATCTTCATTATGGGTATGGCTCCCTCTGTATTTTCATGGCCTTTGTGACCTCCTAGGAGAGAAAACTGTAGTGCACACTATCTATAGAACTTTGTCAAGAAGATGCTTGAAAGTATCCATTCCTTTTCATTCCAATGTGAAAAGTAGTGACAGATTTTGGAGAAAATCTCCGGTATAAGGTCATTTTTAGCTTTCTTTTTATTTTAAATGCTTTCATCTACATGTCTGTGCAGTTGTTTGCATTCAGTGTCTCTTGGTTTTCTTCTTATTAAGTAGCAAGAAGCATGGAAGGCCCAGAGGGTGCCCCTGAACCAAGCCCTTCACTGTCCCTACCCAGGTCTCCTGCTCTGGAGGAAATCCATCAAGAGTTTTCTGCTCTGCTGCACACATAGACACACTGTGCTTCAGATAGACCTCTTCCCATTTCCTCCTTGAGGACACCGCCTACCTAAATTCAGCAGACAATTACCACTTTCCCAGCAGCAAAGATGGTTGGTTGGCTTTTCTGCTCCAGGTTCTTGGTACTCATGGATCCATCCACCCTGTTCAACTGCTACAACGACAGAAAAATGCAGGGGGCAGCTGAGCTTAGATCTACCCAAGCACAAGACTTCTGTACATCTCCACAGGGAGGAAAGGAGGTGACTATGCTCACATAGCTCTTTTAGTCTCACTCCGCACTGAAAGGTGTTGAGCAAACTTTCTTATAAGCCATGCAGATCTCAAAGGCTTCTGCAGAGAGAGGACATCATCTTTTTACCATGTGTCTTGATTTGCAATATAACACGACCAAACTGCAGGCCTCTAGTCGTATGAGCAGGATACACCAACGACAGGACAAGCACAGAGAAGAACTGGACATCTTATGATTTGCACACAGATCTATCATGGGAGTAAACATCTGTGATCATGTGCCATCTGGAAGTCCTTTACCATGTGGTGGACAAGCATAAATAACACAACTGGTCACACACATACCTCCATACAGGAGGGTTTAGGTGATCTTCGTATTAAAGGAGTAATGAATCCACTAAAACCAGTTCAAATAGAATATTTAGATTTAATTCAGTGTACTCTGATCCTCTTCAGCAGTAAAATAATACAGACTACTTTTCCCTCTTCAACTAAAAATTAATTTGTGTACAAGTTTGGGTCTTGTTCAGATACAGAATCAATTTTGTTGTTGATTACTTTGCATGGTGACATTCCACGTAATTCTCATGTTCAGAACCATCAATGAGCCTGTAAGAATGGGAAGATTAGATTCCATATTACGAAGATTATATCAAGAGATCAGTGGCAGTCTGTTGGAATTTTTGTGAGGTTACTGGTTTGCTGACTTGTCTTATGAGCTGTCAGGTTAAACTGATTAGTCATCTCCCTATGGCTGCAAGAAGCATTATAGACAACCGATGGAAAAAAGCAAACAAACAAACAAACAAAACCACCACAGAGCTCATAGGAAAGAAGAATAGTTTTGGAAAATCTAAAGAGTTGTCTCAATGGAAAAATTAACAGAATGCTTGAAAGATGAATTATAGGCTGAATTTAATGCTGTGTATAATTTGACTGAAAGCACTTGTTCAATACTACACTACTAAGAATGTTACTTGTTTTCTAAAGCCAAGAGGTTTACAGACCATGGTTCACTCCAGTTCACCATCACTGGAAGCAGCATATGGAATAGAAATAAAAGCAAAAAGTTTACTGTACTTTTGTAGTCTGCTGTTGCCTACTGTGACCATGGGATAGGATTTATCAGGTACATAATTTATGGCTGAAATGATACTCTGAGATCTGTCCGCACGATTCCCATTGATTCCCACAAAATGGCTAAAGTTATACAGTATTTGTGGCTTCAGAACAAATTGCATGTTTAAAGAGATGTAAACAATACGTTTCCTGATACTGTAGTTTGGTAGACTCAATGGCCAAATTCAAAGTTCATTTGTTTGTATTACCAAATCTTTATTGATTCATTGTAAAGTGAGGGTGGTTTCTCTTTGAAAAAGCACGATAAAATTTAAGTCATTCACACAAGAAAAAAGCATTCTGTACTTCCCATCAGATTTGCTTTCTCCACTACCATTTGTTTTGCAGTGAAAGCCTGAATTCTCTCCAATTCCAAATTCAGTGGTGGCAGGGGGAGTCCTGGGCAAAGAGCGGCGGCCACATAGAGCCCTGCTTATGTGCAGAAAAGGTTGCCCTGCATTTGACTGCTAGAACAAAGCACACTTCAAAGCACTGAAAAGTTTGAGCCTGCCCTTGGTTAGGTCAGTGAAAATGTTTCCATGGGTCTGAATTGCCAAGGTAAAGCCACAATTCTGAAAACCCTGACTGGCTTTCTGCTTTGCCTGTAGGCAGCTCACCAAGGCATGATGAATAATGAAGTGAAAATCTAACCAGCTAATGATTTAGGAGAAACATTTAAAAAAGGAGAAAAGACACACTTCCTCTTTCTACAGTTTTGCCTTGCCAGCCAAGAGCAAATATTTCTTCTACAACAGACACTTTCAGAGTGCCCAATTAAAGGCAAGATTATCAGTTCCATACAAGTCCACGCAACGGTACCATTTACATTAGTAGGACATGTAGCCCATTACCAGTATGGTTACAGAGACTTGGTCCAACTTTCCATTGGTGAGCTTATGGAGGAAGGATATTGCACCAGCACTCTTTTTTAAGGCCTATTTACATTGTCAAAGCAGAATGACTGACCCATACTGTATGGGAGAACTAAAGATCATGTGACAAATACTGGGTATGCATGACATCCATTACTGGCCCATTATTATCAAAACTGGCTCTTAGGAGCACATATGAAAAATACCATAAGGCCAGCTAAGAAAATATCACTGAGTCAGATGCAGGTAGCTATGCCAAAAAGAAGTAAACAAATTCAGTTTTTGTAGCAATACTGTAAAGTAGTGGTTTTCCTGAAGTATCCGTTACTTCTTTTCACACTTTCTTAGCACACTTCTTGTTCCAGGTTAGCGGCTTTGGTCTGCCTTTGATCTCTGTAGCAACAGGGGAATTGCTAGTTAAATTGTCCCTTTCTCAGACTCCTTATTGAAGACACATCTCTCACATGCAAAAACAGCAGTGCTTAGTCAGATTAAGTGTAGGATTAGTAAAAGGATATGGATGTTTGTATTAATTTATTTTCTTTTTTCTTATTAAAAAAAAATATTCATAACCATGATCAGTAAACTTAAGCACGTTTTCATCTCATGAAAGAGAGCAGCAGTAAATTCTAGAGGACACCTCACTGTGGGCACCGATACATGATTGTCCATAACAACTAAACTTTAAAAGATTATAAGGCATGGGTCACATTCTGCTCTCACATACATGCACTGTGATGTTGCTTCCACATGACATCATGGAAAAGGAAGAACACCAGTACAAAACGCTTGATGGAATTTGGCTCAAGGACTGTAAAAGGCTCTATTTCTGTTCTTGGGATTGAATTGTCTGGTCAGAGCTCTACTGAAAGTTACTCTCTGCAATCATGAAAAAAATTGTTTTGTTCAGCAATCTGTTTCCTCATCCCCATGCTGGCAAAGATTGCTACCTCTAAGTGACTATGGAAACTTAACAAAGCAGAAGAGCAGCCCCTTATTGTGACAGAAACTTCACTGAAATCAGATTGATTGTCTTCACTGTAAACTACAGTTCAACTTTGTGTGGCTATGAGGTATCAAGCCCATATTTTGTTTAGATGGTAGCCACAACCAGCAACAACCTGGAAAGCTAGGAGTCTCCATGACTACCACACTCCACAGAGCTCTATCCACTGAATGTTCAATGAACATAAAAGACCTAAAAAGAGGAGCAAACTAACATTTCTAAAATGACTGCACTTTTTCAAGGAGATGTACAATGAGGCAAAAATACTATCTCTAGCAGAAACCTTATGTTACAGGCTTGTTTTCATTAGCAGTTCTGATGGAAAGCAAAGATACCATTGAAGGAAACAAATCAGGTCCAGGTGGGGACTGAAAAAAAAGTGCAGTGATGGAGTGATGTATTCCTGAGCTGCCGCATGATGCTTAGAGCTAAGAAATGTCTATGTAGCACAGCCACCACATTTCCTCATCTACCACTACCCCATTCACTGAAGTGAGGAGTCCTCTTCTCTGATGTCAGTTTATATCCAGGTTAAATGCAGCAGAGCTGAGGAACAGTTTTCACTTCCCAGTTACTGTAAATCTAGCCCAGCACTGTCTGTGCTAAATGGGAAGGTAAAGACTTGGCTAATGGGCCAATACTGTTCCATGTTGCAACGATCACGCTCTAACTTAAGCAGTCTTAATGACTCAAAAAATAAATTAAGTCCTGAAATGAGGGCACCATCTTCTAGACAATTTTTAAGAAGAAAAATACAAAATTTGGAGACTAGTGGGAAACGAAACTACTTCCATCTAACTGTCCAAAGTAGTAGGAACTGAAGCAGGTATAATCAATATGACAAATGTCGCAAGAAATATTTTTGAATACATATCTTTGAAAGTACAGACGGTACAGAAGATAGGTAAACATTACACTAGTATCCCTAAAAAAAAATACAACTTTTTACCCCAGAAAGATTTTAGAGTCCTCAGACAAATGTGTTCGGATACTGTGTGTTAAAGGAGCGATGCGACACTGAATGGCAACATGGGACTGGATTATGGCTTTGTTTTAAGTAGAAAAAGCTCTAAACTGCAGCCAACAAATTTATGTGTACTGGCTCTCACTTTCTCCCTATCACCACATCTCTAACTCTGCTCTAATATTACTAAGGGTGGAAAAACACAGCAGACTTACTTTAGAATGCTGGAGAGCTGCATTTGTTCTTTTTTTCACCAAACTCGAGATGAAAGTGTTGCATATTGCACCTACTTGCAAAGACATACACACACCTGGGGGATCACTCAATGTGGCACACCCGGAGAACGACAGTTTTGAGTCAGGTTACAATAACAGTGCAAAACCTCAGGAGAGAGAGGAAATAGCAACGTTTTTCATGATGGTCTCCAGAATGATGGAGAAAAGAGCAGCAGTCTGTCTCCCACCCCATTAAAAGCTCACCCACTGGTACTCTGCTTTCTTCCTGCCTCACATATCTCTGCAGCAGCTAAAAGCAGATTTAGTAGCACGCTGTCACACCACTCAGCATTGGTGACAGCAGACGCGCTTCTTTCAGCTTGACAAAGGAGACCCATGAATTCTCTCTAAGAGATTCAAAAGAGTTTTCAGGGTAGTTACCTGTTCAAAGTCTTTGGGGAGATAGCAGGGGAGGAGCATTGCCTTACCCCGATATCTCATCTCAGTGAAAATGAAGATGAGCTCTCCCTAATCCAGCTTTGGGAAGGGAATCCATTGAAAGCTATAGCTTTCAGCACACGTAATCTGAGAGAACTCTTGGTGCTCAGAACTTACCAGGAGTAAATGAGATATCCCAAAGTTTCTCCCTTTCTGAATATAGGAGAGACTGTCTGATGCTGATGCCATGGTACATCAACTTTTCTGAAAGTTTTGGGCGACGGCTGTTTTGAGTGGCAACACTTCCTCAGTCCCAGCAGGAGTTCACATATATTTCAAAGGTTTGGTGAGCATCTTGCGATCTTCTTACTGATTCTAGTGAGTTTTGTTTCCCATCCACCTTCACCAAGAGAAAACAACTTTATAAGCCAGACAGGATGTGAAAACTCTCTCTGACTCAACTACGTGCTAGGTAATTGAAACTACAGAATGAACACAGGCTTTCCTCTGGGGATGCTAAGCTGGGTGAACTGCAAGAGTTGCAGTATCCTTAATGGGCAACCTAAATGCTCTGAAGAGGTTTGGGTTTTTTTGTGCAGCTATGTCTGTCCCACAAGATTGTCAAGGACAGGTTAATAATCAAGCTCAAAATTTTGAAACCTCAGTCACAGAGCAGACAAATTTGCAGACTTGAATCTGACTGCCAGGCCTAGGCCCATGCTTACCAAGGCATGAAGGTGTTCAGACTCAGCACCTAAGACCAGCTGCTGAATGGCTTCTGCTCTGGATGCTGACCAAGAGAGTCCATGAAATCACATCTCAGTGACCAGCCATATGGCATCTCACTTGGTCTTCTCCTAGAGATGTGTTCATGGAGAGAGCACTTTACGTTTACAGAGAATGGATGCATCAGCCTGAGTTGCCACTGTTAAAATTCCTCCATCACACACTCTATACGGACAAGTTTCTGATATCCTTTCCCATATCTGTCAGCAAATCATTTCATAAGTGGTTTCACCGAGTTCAGTTCAGATGCAAACGGAGGATTCACAAAAGTTAGTCAAGCTATTGGTGGAATAAAGTCCTGCATATGCATAACACAGACATGCCTACATCAATACACCATTTATCCCTGATACTAGATTTTTGGAAAAATATACTCAAGAAGAAGGAGAAAAAATGTACCAATCCTGTAATACCTTATTAGGTGTCTCCTGGTCAATATATTGCCTTTTTGCAGAACTCAAAAGTATAATTCTCCACTTTTAGACAAATGAGATGCTTGTGACTATGCCCATTAAAACTTAAATGTGTTTTTCAGATTTTGTGTACCACTTCTTTATTTTCTTTATTTTGTTATCCAAAACCAACAGGCTATTGTGAGGTCATACAAGTAAAAAGTAAGCACACATATACAGTTTAAAAGAGGTGTATGAGCAAACAGCTACCTTCCTTTTAGTGGTTCTTGAACATTACCTAAACCAATATGAAGTTTACTTCACTAAGAGCAACTAAAACAGTAACTTAGACACAGATACTTTAAAACCATGTATCAAAAATGATCACTGAAGTGGCTTAAAGAGTCTTTGAATTAGTAAGAGTGCAGTATACTTCCTTATTTTTGTTCAAGCAGGAGAAGGAGGGATTTCTCAGAACAGAAATTTTTTTTTGTTTTTAAACCTCCTAGTTTGAAGCATCCATGTTTAAAAAATTGGCTAGAGCATGTGTGACATTTTGTTGTATGTGTGAAGACATGTCATTAGAAGATAAGTAAAATGATAGGCTTTATTAGTGTGTACTTCAGATTCAGAAAAAAATAATAAATTCTGTACATATGCAAACTATTTGTCTTGTCTTAACTTGTTGTGGTCATCATGAAGACTATAACACATTTATTTGAATTGATACCCAGTGGGAGAGATACAGATTTCACCATTTTCAGTAGGATGTAGAATGGGATCATCTGATGACCAAATGATTTAATACAGCTGTACTGTGTATGTGTTTCAAGCAGTCCTTTTTCTGTCTCTGAAGAGTTAAAGAACTTAATTTCCAAATCTGTTTTATACTGTGCTAATAAAGGCTTTGCACTTCAGTAAAATCTCATTGTTCAATACAGCAATTCTTAGTTTAATACTCAACATTTCTCTAAAACTTCCAGAAAAAAAAAAAAAGATGTGTCAAATATCACCATATGTTAAATGTTGATTTTTTCCTAACAGCAACCACAATGTTACTGATCTGGAGTAATGTTGGTTTCATCATGATATAGTCTTGTATATTCCAGTGTGTAAATAGGTCACTTTTTGTCCTGCAATTGTTTTAATCTGTCATGTCTACTGTAATCCAATATTTCAAATAAGATTCATCTGCATCTTGCATAAACAGAGCTACAGCAAATTGGACTTCACGAAGAAGATGAGCTTAGTTAAGGAAACATTTATTTTCAAGTAAAATAAGCTTGGACCACCATACTTTGAAACCATACAAATAATAACCATGTATTTGGGATCTTGGATTTAATATTCAACATTCTGTTCTTAGAGAAGATCATCTTGCTTGGGAACAAGTTGCGGTAGTAAACTACAGCTTCCAGTTGTCCAGCTAACAGTTAAAATGTTAGGCAGGGGCAACCTAATGAAGCCCCTAGCCTGGGGGCCTGATTTCTTCCTGCTCTCCCCTGGACTGCAGAATAACCTGACCCTGCTGACTTCCTATCTGTGTTAAAGAAGCACAGCTTCATCTCACACACACCATATTGGCATCTTTTTTATACATTCACACCCACAAAACTCTTCCAATGACTTCAGCTGAACGTCAACTCTGACAGAGTAGAAGACAGCTCACGTAACTAGGGTACTGGACTGGGACTTGGTTTGCATCATGGCTTTTCTAATGGATTGCTATCTAGGCTGACACAAGTCACTTTCACCTCCTAGTGACTCAGTTCCTTACCTGTAAATCGCATTTGACATTATTCTCTTCTTAAATGACCTGCAACACATTTGGACCTCAGGCAGCTCTATAGTAAAAGCAACAGCAATCCCAGGACAGAGCCCAAGAGCAATGCAAGGAAAATGATTGTGTTGCACATGTAGGAACTGGCTGATACAAGCTGTAGTAAAACAGCTAAAACCTCTTACAGTCTCTGCCTTCTTCCTGCACAGGTTCAGAATTTCGAGAAATCAAGTGGGGAAAGCAAAGTACTCAGTGGTGTCAACCAAACATTGGCAATCTCTTAGCTGGTCTTTCTTTCTGACTGTGTTCTGACTATGATTTGTTACAGCTAACCTTTGAAAAGCTGGTGAGAAATAAATGGGTAAAACAAATTCATTCCAATGTATTCCTTTTTATACTTATATTTATACACGTGCATGTATGCGTGTGTGTACACACATACGTATGTGCTTTCCTTCCATACTGATGAAGTTATATGGGTTAAGGAAATTTTACAGGCTGCCTTTTTTTTTTGGTGCAGATAGCTTTAAAGTTTATAGAAGCTCCACAGAGCAAACACTGAATCAAATCCATTTGCACATTGTATATGCTAATTTTTATGGCCATTTCAAGAGCTGTGTTAAAAGAAGTGTTTAAGGTTGCAAAGCCAAACCCACAGGAGTTAAGACAATCTAGGGATGGCTCTGACAAACATCTTAGAATAGTAGCCATTGAGTACCCATTATGATGCCTACTTTAGCTTATCGGTCAAATCTTATTTTCCTTCACATGTTCCATCTTTTTTGACCAGGAAGCCACCAGCTCTTCTTCCTGCAAAGATGGTTCAGTTAAGAGCAGCTTTCTATTTTTTTTTAATTTGAGTTTCAGAAGCTTATGGTAGTGATTGCCAGGAAAACACAGCAATGCTGGTTGGACCATGGTCAGCCTTTCCTTGGCAATGGCTTGCACACACCCTCATTAATGGCAGCCGTCTCTCAGTGCAGCCAAAATCTCTGGAGAATGTTGGTCATAAGTCCAGAAGTTTCTGTTGAGCACAAATGAAACTGAAAAGGATTGCAGCCTGCACTTTGGAGGAAGTTTTCATATGGGTAGCAACAGGACCCTACTATAGGAAAACACTTCTGGCAAATTAGAAGAACCTTTCTGAAACAAGGAGGTACAAGAATATCATGAAAGTGTCCATGAAACATTTATTATGGATGTATTCCGTCTGCTAACATTCTAATAAACTTTTGCACCCTTTAAAAAAAAAAAAAAAGAAAAACTTTAAATGGAAAGAACTTCCTCTGAAACAAAAACAAGAAGGAAATACATGAAGCATCGAAAATTTCAAGCCAACCAAGTCATGCTTGGCAAGATTAAAAGCAACTGACAACAGGGTCCTAGGTAAGAAAAATGTAAGGCAATCTTAACTAGACATTGCTACCTGAACAACCTCTAATATAAAGCAAAGTTCTGATAAACACCTACCTTGCTGCACAAAAGTGGGTTTTACATGTCTTGCAAACAGTACAAGAAGATTTGCAGAACTCCTTCACATTGACATTTCATTTTCACTCTGGATTAAAAAAATCTCACTTGGTGATGTGACAACAGTGCTGTGTATTATATCTGCAGCATCACTGGCTTTGTCGAATCAACATGGATAATTCAAGGCTACTGCATTCCCCTTTTAAACTACTGCTATGCCTGGGTTTAATTTTATTTCTTGCTTACCAAAATAATTCTGTATGGCGAAAGAAATGTTGGAGCCATGGCATGTGTCACATTTCAGGAGATATGTGGAGAAAGTATTCATCCACAAAGCAACAAAAATGTTTTTAGTTCAGCTTTAATTTCTTGATTGCATAGGAAATATTGCTGAGACACTGGAAAGCCGTTTCTGTGATCACGGACATTAACTACCACAGATACTGTTACTTGTAGCAACTTTTTTTTTCTCCACCACATACCTAGAAATTCAATAATTTTCTTGGTGTTTTTATCTATATATTACTATGGATTTTGTTACTGCAATACTTTATAACTTCAAATCATAAGAAAATACTAATGAATGTTTATCAGTCTTGAAAGGGGTGTTGAAAAACAGTGAAATTAAATTACTCTAATGGTCATACAAGAGAGCTGTGGTAACTAAAATTGAGTACAGGCCCCATGAGCTCCTGCTCAAAGTCTACATGACAGTATTATGTTTCGTAATTGCAAGACCCATAGGTAACATACGGTTTTCCTCTAAATGCATGATCTTCCAGTAGCTTGCAGCAGTTCCCAAAGTATAGACTAAGAATTCGTTGTGGTAGGTCGTGTCCAAACTCAGCATAAAAATATATGAAAGCCTTGGAAGGCCAACAGATGAAGAAAGCCACAGCAGGCGAAGACAAAGAAAGGATGGAAAGGTTTGATGGAGGAGAAGAAGGAAACAGCAGAGCTGTATCAGCCACTGTGGGAGGAAGCCATCCCCCACATACCAGCCACTCAGCCCTCATGGCAGGGACCATAGGTACTGTGATAAATAAGAGTTTTGAGCAAGGACTTTCCATGGAGATGAGGCTGATGCTAATGGAGACCTCATTTCAAATGTATGCTGCAGCACAGGGAAAGCACAAAGACACCATTTCGGAGATTTAAAACACTCAAGGTAGAAGCTGGCAGATTGGTCTGATCAAAGGTGGGAGACGTTATCTTAATGAAGCACCTTTGAGTGAATGAGAAGTGATAGGTAGAACAGGTCTGAACGATCTTGTAAATGAAGGTAAGTAGGATGTATCCCAAACGTTAATGAAGGAAAAATAAGTAGAGACACACTAACTGAAGGGAGTTGCAGTCAGAATGACAGGTTGGAAAGATTTATGAGTGAGACAAGGTGCTGTAGTCTCTGCCAAAGACCAGAATATTTGTGTTACACCACAAGGTGTGAGGAGCATGGCCAGTCATAGATGATGTAGATGGAGAAGACACAGTCATGTAATATACGATGTGAAAAGAATGAGCCAGATTAAGTCATAACCTGTATTTAAGTTTATGAATAAAGCTGTAGACACTGCCCAGTGTGACAGGTGACTTTCCATTGTGATCAACTAAACATTGATCGTTGTGAAAGCTCAGTGGATGACACGTTTAAGAACTCTGCTTTGGATGCACAGACCTTGGTCCAACGACTAAACATGCACCACAGGATTTCAGAAACAAGCTTAGATTCTAGATCAGAGGGAAGAAGACAGGTCTAGGTAGCAATGTTCATCTCTTTGTCACCAGCATAGAGACAGTAACCAAATCTGATCTGCAGAAAAGAGCAAGGCAACAAGTAAAATGGAAGTGCCAGCTCTTTATTGCATATGTATCTGTGTATATGTGCATATATAAGAACATTAGGTGGCCGTATGAGCCAGACTATCAGTATTCTGTTTCTGACAATGGCCAGAAACATATATAATTGGACATATATTGAGTTCCTCATCTAGAGTTGAAAAGAACATTGAATTACAAATCCAAAAGGGAGAACTTCGAAGGTACTTTGTGTTGATTTAATTCTGCATAGTGAATCTTCTGCTGATTTCAGCAAGGGCAGAGTTACAGCAGGTTCTACACTTTAAGAAACTGACTCAATGTGAAATAGAGTTGTGGAGAAGTAAAATGGTAACAAGACATATCAATGGCTTGTTCTTTTTAGGTGCACTGATGTAAATCAGGAACATCAGAAAGGCCAGAAGATTTACACAGATGTGTAAGAGAAGAATGCAATACAGAAGTAATTAATCCGTACCCTGCGTTGTGGAACCAGCTTACCTTCCTCTGAAAATTTATGTAGAGGAGTCACACTTAAAAACCATTTTTCCCCATAGATTTCAGTTACTTCTCTGAGGACCGCATTATTTTATTAAAGAAAAACGGATCTATATCTGCATGACCCCTCACCCCTCTCCGGTGTCCCTTTACTTCCCTTTCCCACACAACAAAATCTCTGAGACTCCACTCAGGGATACCCAGAATCTGTTTGGACATTTTGATTTAAAGCATTTCAGAACTTTCTGTATATTATGTGTACTAGACTTAAGGAGGGAGCTGCATTAAACAACAAAGGCCTGTGGCTTCCACCAACAAGAGGCTACTTGTTTCCAGTCTGGTGAGTTGAACACGGAAGAGACAACTCATGATCAGGTGCACAGTCCTGTGTTCTCTTAGATGCTCGAACAGCTATTGATTTCTAGTGCTCGCTATATACTCTTATCTTGGGGAACAACCTTATCCCTTAATGTCTGGCTATGCAGTAGGAACACGTAAGGCGGAAGGTGTCCAGTACATCCAAAAATCTGTCCAATACATTCCATCTATCTTCACTGAGGTTTATACAGCCCGCCAGACCTCCCATATGGAATAACACCTTATTCTGATGGAAGTTGCATGGAAACCACGAGAACATGTGAGGAATTGGGTGTTACTGGGCAAGGCTAAGGGCCTGAGGAGTTGCCTCACTGAAAGTAACTTTTTTATACTACGCCATCTTAGAAGAATGGGGCAATTCTGTATGGAAGACAATAATTTCCACGAAGTGTGATAACAGAAGTTTGGGGTTGCTAAACAACTGGACTGTGTTAGGTCAGAGTGTTCATATGCTCTCCAACGAACTAAAGGTCATGTTATTCGCTCTTTATTGTAGATGAAACATAAATCAAACATAAGCATCAAGAAGATTCCAGCACTCACTGTATCAGAGTTAGAAAGAGCATTTATGATTGTTGTCACAAAAACACAGACGAAAAGAAAGTAAAAAAAAAAAAAAGAAGCTCAACCTGACTAACATTTAAAAACATAAAGCTTTCATATCCCTCAGTCTTCTTTCCTTTGTGATTTCCTTGGGATTTTCATTTCCAGAGTTGTTATGCACTTGCTTTCAAAGGAATTCAATATTTTCATTCAGGAAAGTAATTTCACAGCAAAGTAACAGAGAGTGATGTCCTGGGTATCCCTTTTCTGAGCCAATCTTTCAAACTCAGTTTGTGTTGCAAGAAGCAGAGATGACATGAAGAGGTATAAATCCTCTATACTTGGTTTCCACAACTCTCCTCCTCCGTTCTCCAGTGCAGGCTGTAGTGAGGCCTGTGCAGAGAGCACATGAAAAGAAGTACACAGTGTTGGAAGAAGAGAGCTCCAAACTCCTGCACGATGCAGCTAAATGCAACATACTGCACTGAGCCTGAGCCCAGAACCAAGTGACGGCTTCATCTTCTTTGCCTTTCAGTGAATGCAGTATCACCATACCCATAGCAATAATTCAGACTATTTTTTCCTCACTGTTCAAAGAACTAGAGGAGAAAGCTAGAAGTCCAAGGCAAAAGGAGAGCAGATGACTTACTTCCTTAGATACTTCTGTGCAGGTAAAAAGCTAATCTGGATAAAACCAACTCTGAAATCCTTCCAATTCATCTAAAGTCAAGGTCACACATTATTAGACAAGCAAGGTTAAAGCCATACCGTTTTCTGAACCAAAAAAGATGGTCAGGAGAGGGATGGGAGAGGGGGGTCTATAGGAAGAGGGGGGAAACATCTCCCTCCTCTACTCATGGTCTATGATAAGTTTCAGGAAAAGAAAAAATTAGAAACCTTCCTGGTTTTTCACAAGACGTCCAGAGTGCGCTGAGAACAAGATGGACAAACGAGGCCCTGCCTATCCCTTTGTTTTGCAGAGCAGACATGCTCCATGACCTTGAGGATGACAACAACATTTGTTCCACGCACAAAGATAAAGCTGGCCAGAGACTGCACTTCCCCCTCCCCTCGCCCAACCACAAGCAGAACAAGCAGGATGTCAAACAAAGAAGCAGCAGAAACAGCAACGAGCATTACGTTCAGATTAGAGGACATTCAAGGTCTGTAAAAGTTCCGTTAAAATAAGCACAGACCCACTTTCAATGAGGAAAGGGTCTTTTCTCTCTCTCCCTTTGGTTTACATCATTAATCTTTCTTCCTGGATGACTCCTCACAAATGCTTTTTGTTTTCTTCTGTGGTTTTACGTGCCAGGACTATAAGGAGGAAGGGACTGAGGCCCTTTCTTGGCAAGCTTTCAAATCACTTCCATAGGAGACATACACCCTTTTGCCATCTCTCCAAGGGTATAAATTAAAGGAGTGATGAGCAGTCCAGAGCAATTCAAATGCTGGTAAAGCTTAGGTTCTTCTCCGTTCCCTCATTACAGTGAACACTGGCATCTGCTGCACAGGCTCAGCTGGAGGAATAAAGCTACACATGGGAAGAAGCGGATGAGCAGAAAGCCTGCATTTACGTTGCATCATCCCATGATGAAACAGAAATCACTAATTAAAATACAGTGTGTAAGGGGGATATAATTGCTGACGATTCCCATAGCAACAAGGCTACCTTTGACATATATGTATGTATACACACACATATATTGGACATACTTTAAGTAAAGCCATTATTTCAGAAAGGCAGCTATTTTACATTGTTTGCAAACTTTTTTTCCAGAGTGAATGTTACTGTGACAGCACTTTTCTTTCAATTTATTTGTCTTCCTCCCTTGTACACACTTAGGCAAACAAAAATGGTTCTTTACAGATGTAGCACACATACCAGCTTCGTATTTTCTGCAGGTAATCTATTTTCATTCAGCTTAAAGTACATCCTATAATTTTTATTCAGTATTCCAGCCATTTATACAAAGGGAGAAAGTTTCCAATTTATTTCTCGATATTTCTACAGCTCTTTCATCTCCTTTCCTCCTTTTTTCTTCACAGGTTATACAACTGGCAAATGTCTTGCAACTAGACATTCCGTAACAACAACAACAAGTTGAGCTTCTCATTCATATTTGGATTGTATTTATATAGGATGAGATTTGGCTTCAGAAATCTAGATGAGAACATCTTTCCTCCAGATGGATGCACAGGAAGTAGCTGTCACTTCAGTGTCAGATTGTGTCCAAGCCTGCACCACTCTGTGGAAGGGAATAAAGATTAAGGAAGTTATTCTTCTCCCTAGAGGTCTAAGCCACACTAATAACCAACCTGTTGACTTTCATAAGTTCTTGCTGAAGCCCCTGATGGTGATCATGCTTTGCACTGCAGCCAACGAGAATGAGGACCTACTGATAACTCTTTCCGTGTTTCACTGTGACTACTCTCTTGCTTACCTTTGTATTGAGGCCAAGAGCAGTTTCATACTGCACTCACTCTAAAGAGAAGACAAATAGGGGTTTCAACAGTTTTTTTACAGTTACCTTGATTAAAGCAAGTTAGTTTGTCAAGCTGTCTCAAATTAATCTCTACCCAATGTGTCAATCACACTGCACCCATATCTGTGTTGATAACTGGAGAATTACTTTTTCAATAAAACAAAATAAATCATCCTGGAACAAGGAAACTATTTTAGCAAGATGAATGCACAGGTTTCAAGTATACTCTTCACTCTTCGTGGCAACTGTATCCACACAAACACCTGCATGCATTCATGTTGGAGGGGAAACTGAGTAAATGGTAAAGAGTTTCAGAAATCAGTAGTGATTTTGGGTAGCTGAATCAAAATACTGCCAGGTAGCCCTCCTTTTCTGAAAGGCCGTGGAACAGAGGCATGAATACTTTCTGAAATTCTGACCCTTAAAGCCCATCTCAAACTGGTCACCTAAAAATTGAGGACGTGTTGAAGCAAAGGGACTTTCTTGCTTTTCTTTATTTTTAATCTTAATCACATGATTTCAGCTGTCATCAGTGTACTCCCAAAACCAGATGTTATATTCTTCTCATCATCATCAAAATCCACTTCCACATACTTAAATGCTGCACCTGTGCTTCCCTGGAAATGTTCTGACTTCGTGTTTCTGAACCATTCCCTTTCCAACATTTTTATTTCTAGGTGGCTCTTGTTTTGTATCAGAGCTTTATGTGTGTTACAAAGCAGAAACAATTACATGAGGGAGGCCAGGAGCATGTTAACTACAAAAAACAGTTGTCATAAACACTCTGCATCTTAAAGCGCAGCTTCAGTCTTTACGTAAGATTAATTAAAGAGCAGATGTTCTGTCATACTTTGCATTAGGTATGGTTATCTTTGACATTCTAGCTCTTCCATTTGCTGTGTTTTAATTTGCATTATTATGCATTTTGAGCCTGAGGCATGAGTAGTGAAGTGGTAAACATTAGATATACAGAACTATATTTCCAAAATGCACCTTCACTATTAGGCTGGCTAATATAACTCTATTCTATTTTAAGCCATATTTGCTCCCCCTCCCTTTTTCATTTCCTTTTGACATGTTACATGGCAAGAAGAAAGACCGATGGGAAAAGACAGACAGACAGATATATTCTGTGTGAGTGCATGCATTTGTACACACACACAAGCAATAATAACACAAGAGCCTTTGTGTAAAGCAAGCCATATGTAGAACATTAATTGTACATATCAGAGCCAGTGCTGCTGAAATTCTTTATCTTACATATGGATGAAGCTTCTACTAAATTCCCTGCATTTTTCTAGTGGTTTGCATACCAGCTAGGTGAAGGCACTTCTGGTTTTGTTGTTTTGAATCTGAGGCTCTAAACTGAATTCTCATTTTCTAAATGCAACTGCTGGAAATTGATGTCTGAAAACTTTTCAAGCAGTGATCAAAGTCTGATGTGAATTAATTTGTCATCATAACAGAGCGCTGCTTACAAGTCATTTCAGGCTGGATTTCAGCAAAGGCAATAGATATCTAGGTTGACAATTTCATTTAAAACGATAGAAAGCCTTACACTTTTCTTTCATTGGTATCTTGATTTAATGAACATACAAACACATCATCACCATATGTTCTAAATATCAGCTTCAGTGCTTGTTCTTAAGAAACATCTTGGAAAAATGCCAAGAGAGAAGCTTCGAAGAAGCTTGAAAAGGTTTTGAGACATATTGCTGCAACTTGGAAAAGCAAAGCCACTGGTGACTAATTACTGAAGAATTTAATTGGAATAGAGATGTCAATAAATTGCCAATACATACTTAGCAGATATATAATGACAGAATTCTTACTAAGGATAACAAAGCCAGTTGTGTTAGTGACTGGATTTCCAGATGCCTATGAAACGTTAATCTCTACAGCAGGTCATAAATATGTGATGAAAATGTCACACACTTCCTCATTACAAAACCCTTATCACAAACAAGACTTTAAGCCACAGAACTGTTGGAGACCTGTTTTACACCCAGAACAGCATGCTCCGACGGACTGCTCCTCTTTCTACCTTCCACCTGCTTTCTGGTCACATTCACAAGTACCCACACAGCAGCACACAAGCATACACATGCACAGAGCCCTCCCCATTTTCCTCACCCTTAGCATCCCCGTGGCTTTGATTTTGCCTTTTACTGCCTGTGAATACCCCTTATAGTATTTCTCATTGATTAGTGTGGCACTTATTTGTGTGAAATGACTCATCAACCAAGGCCTCCACTGCTGGCTTCTGCTAACAGAGTGCTTTTAAGCTCTAGCAGTTTTCTTTTTTTAGCCAGTTTTTCTTCCACAGCAGGAAACTCAGTCAGCCCGAAATAAGAAAAGTGCTGACAATGAAGTCAGAACTTCAACCGAAGCCCCTAGGACAAGGTAGTCAAATAGTCAAGTGAGATGTGGTTTCATTTCCAAATAACTGTTCCTGTTCTTCAGCTGAGACAATAATTATCGAGCAACCCTTCAGGTTCACCCATATTCTGTGCTCTCATGTTTCTTATTTGTTTTTCTCTCAATTTGATGAGAGCCTGACTTTTCAGCTAATGATGTGATGGAGGTGGTGGTAGAGGATTAGCAATGGATTTCAGTGAAATACTTTGTTCTGAACACTAAAATACATCTAGGTGTGCTCGGCAGCCCAAAGGATTGGCAGCATGATACAAATACTTCTATGTGGTCACTTCACAGCCATTCCAGGTTAATAAGCAAGGAAACCCACAACTCCTGCTCGGCTGCTTGTCAGATGACATAAGATGGCTTAGGGTTTTTGTACATTAGCCTCTTGTGGATGGGTTTAGCAAAACAAATCAAGATAGCGGATGTAATCACTGACTGCAGTACTACAGCAACCCATGTCTAAACTGCCAAGGCATCTCCAGTTGTTCTTGTTCATAGATACTGGTTCTCACAGTAATTTCGTGAAGGCAATTAAAAGCTTTGGGCAAGAAAGTTGAAAGATCATTCCAGCTTCCAGTGCTAATTCCAACACTGGGCTCCCAGTCTAAGCTCAACAAAAACATGCTTTCTTTTACTTTTCACCTATAAAAGTATCCCAGCTTCACTGATAAATCTCACAGGACTCTGTCAGTGGCACCTGAGAAAAAGAACTGGAGATATTTCACCACTGAACTAAACACAGGGTCCCCCAAATGAGCTTGTGATACAGTCCAAGGTCATAGCCATGAGAAAGCTGGCCATGCCTCTGGAAGACATTGCAAGAAATCCCTTTTCTTCTCAATTTTATTGATGAGAAAGGCTCACCAAGCTTACCCTTTCTTGCCATCCCCTGGAGATTAACTCACCTGACTAAGGAGAGCAAACAATAAGCATGTATCTGGGGCCAGAGGAGCCTTTGAGTCTGTCCTGGAGGAGAACATGTCTAGAAAGGAGTCTTTACTTTTCTAGGTTCCACTTTGAAAAAAATACATGAAAAAGAAGCCAGTCATCAACAGATGTAAAACCAGGCACAAGAACCACCAACGGCTTCTGGAACAGCTCTGAAAGTGGAACTGGACAAAGTAGAAAAAAAGGGAAAGAGAATTGACAAATAGTTTATTTATGTTTACCTTCCAGAGTCTGACTTTTAATCAGCTTATCAGGATCAGGGTATTTCTCATCCAAGTCACACCCTAAGCACCATTTTTTTCTTTGTTAATATGCACAACATGTCATTCCCAGAAGGCCAGAGCTCAAGCTCTAGAACTCAAACTTTAAGCAAGCTCAGCCTTTTAAATGAAATATTACACTGCTTCTTGTAGTCTGAGTGTGAATTAAGCTCTCTGTCTAGACACTACTTGTACTTTGTTCAGACTTGTGCTAGGATCCTTTAAGATCTATAAAGCCAGTGAGCCAGATTTGTACTTGCATGGGAGAACTACATGAAAGGCTGAGTAACTCAGCTACCAGTACAAACAAATCGGCTGAAAATAAACTTAGCTCAGTCTTCTTTTCTTGGCTTAACAACATGTTCTGCAAGTTCACTCTCAAAGCCATTCCGTGGGTTTCTAAGAGAATTAAAAGAGCTATCTTAAAAGAAGAAGAAGAAGAGGAGGAAGAAGAAGAAGGAGAAGAAGAAGAAGAAGAAGAAGAAGAAGGAGAAGAAGAAAGAAAGAAAGAAGAAGGAGATCATACTGAAATCTAATCCAAAACCAAATATCAGTCCTGCACTCAGACGTATTTATGTCAAGGTACTTTTATAGCATGCCGTAATCTCACTACTATTTAGTGTTTGCAAAGTGACAGTGCAGACAATGAACTGACAATTGTTCATCCTCTCTAAGGGTATGTTTTATGGGGTAACAATGAGATAGAGAGTGGTTGCACATGTAAATTATGGCAGTGTTTCCCACTGCCTAAGAGTCACAGAAAAGATATTGGGAGAGGACAATTGCTCATTTTGTCTCAAATTCATTCATAGCAAAGCTGCATCAATGCAGTGTTGGAAGGAAAACATACCTCCCTGTTACAGATTTGTCAAGGCAAAGGAGTATTCTGGCTTCCCTGATCCATTTGTGAGGAGCTAAAAAGGCTTGTGTACAACATTTACACATCTGTGAAAACAGCTCCCTTTCCAACAGCACACAGCCATGGTCTAATTGTACTATGCATGGGATCCCAGCACACATTAGGCAGTGATACTGGTTGTTTATTGATTCAAGTGCTCACCATGCAAAGTCATTCATTTCAAAAATGGACATCATCTCTCTGGTGTCCATTGTGAGTTGGCTTTGTATCACAGACCTTTTTTCTCCTCACAATCAGCTTTC
This sequence comes from Pampusana beccarii, assembly GCA_013399365.1. Lineage (NCBI taxonomy): Eukaryota > Metazoa > Chordata > Aves > Columbiformes > Columbidae > Pampusana > Pampusana beccarii. The sequence continues at coordinate 37,089 of VWYH01006911.1, forward strand.
AAAATAATAGCTTCATCAACTGACAGATAAACGTAGATATGTTGGGGTTTTTAAGTCACAGCTATCCTTTGTCCATTCTCCACCCCTCATGCAAGATATTTTTGAGAGACGGACTGAAAAAAGACGGAGGATGAGACAGTCTCTGCCAAAGCCTTCTAATGAAAATGAATAGAAGGCAGAGAGGTTCGCAAAATAGTCATGTCACCGCTATTATATCTGGGTGAGGAGGAGATGCTTTCAGACAGGAAGGGTGGGAGCCCATGGCAGTACATCACACACACAGATAGCTTTGAACAAACCATCTCAGAAATGCAGAGAAATGTGACCATGTTAATGTGTGCTCACTCAAAGAAAATATGCTAATAGTTTATCATATTCAGTAAATCAGCCAAGTGGTATCCATCCTAAAACGATTACACTCTTCTGGAAGGAAAGGTAGTGTACCTGTCACCACTCACCACTGACTTTGGTAGGAAGATGTAGCTGAGTGACAGACCCAGACAATGGGAATTAAGAATATAACACATCTGAAAATAATGCCAGATCCTTCAAGCCCCACTGTAACTCTTTCACCACAATGTAAATCCTCTTCTCAATACAATGTGTTCAGAAGTTTCATATAGGCCCTATGTACAGAAGGGCAGAAGGAAAATATTGTAAGGACAGAGACAAACATAACTGTCTTCTTTAAATGCTAGTTGCCCTGTTACATTTTCAAGACTTCTTGAGTGAAACGGTAACCTATTATTATTCTCTGTAGCCATTAATATAAGTTTTAGCTGACTCAACTCCAATATTTCTCTAATACCTATTACATATGTGTAAGAAGCGCTCTTAATGTGTAGGTGAAGAAACGGAAGCTGCTTTATCTCTCTGTTGGGGTGGTTTTACGCTCAGTGCTTGCATTAACCTGCAAGAAACACCAGCAAGCCCTCTAGCACACTTGTTCCACTCCACAGCTCATCTCCTCAGCTCTCACAGCTCATTGCAGCTCCCTGCCTGGAAGATCAAGAGACCGCTTATAACAGGTACAGCGTTCAAGACATGGGAAAATCCCCAGGATGAGGATATAGCCTGAGACCCTGGCCTGAAACTGTCTTGAAGAAATAATTCCTGACTTTGACAGCAGCTGGACTGCCACTGTAAGCAGCCAGTCCATGCTGAAGGTGGCAGGCACTCATTGTTAATGAGGACTGTCACAGAATAGGTTGGCTCTCAGAAATGCCTAGCGTTTGGAGACACCAGAGAAGCCCACCTGTCTATAGTTCATAAACCTTACAAAGATGATTCAGCCTGCCTACACTACATTCCTGAGCTTTAATTCCTTCTCCAGAGTCCTCAAGAGTGAACTTACAGCAGACATACTCTTGTATCAGTGACATCCATTACAAAACACTGTCTGTTCTGAGACCAAGCTGGATCTAGGCAGGGTCAGATCACAAGAAGCCTTGGCAAAAGACCAAACACATAGCTCAGAAGCAGCATGATCAAATGCAGCATTCACAGATGTATGGTGCACCAAAGCTATCATGCACTGAATGTAGCAGGCAGATCAAAATTAGCATGCACATACAGGAGAGTTTGTGGCCTATGTCAGCTGTAGGCAACACCTAAGGAAAAGAGGGTTTCAAGTCAGTTACAATATAAAAACAACAGATTTAAATTATGTTGAAGCTCCTTTTTCCCTGGGCCTGACTAAAAACATCAAGGAGAGAAAGTTGTAGAAAGCATGGAAGAAAAATAAGTGCAAGACACAAGTGGGCAGAACCTCAGAAGCAACGACCTTGGTCATGGGTGGATTCAGTAAGGTAGGAGGACTGACTCAGAGCCAGGCTATGGGTGTATAAAGGACAGCCTCAGACCCAAAAGGAGAGTGGTGGGAAACAGCAGTAATAGGTCTGGTAACCCAACAGAGGTGTAGCAAAGAGGCAGCCATCCAGAACATTGTGCAAAACCACTACTATTCATCATTCCTCAACGATACAAGGCATAGAGGAGTTCAATCAGGTATGTGTTCTTCAAGGCTTCTTCCAGTCATACTTTAACGACGTTAGTATTGTCCTGCTTGCAGGAGCTGTGTTTTTCCTCAGCGGATTCTCAGTTTCCTAAACATTGTGATCAAGAATCTCTAATTCATTGAGTTTTCTCCATTTTCTTTGGAGGTCCAAAGGCAACTGGGAGCATTAATTGAAAGACTCCATTATTGTAGCTTCCACCTGAAGAGGCTGCAACATGTTACTGAGAAAGTTAGCTATTGTTTTACAAATTGGAAATCAAGGCACAAAGAGATTATATGATATACGTCAGCTAATGGAACAGCAAATAGGTAGAGTCAGAAAGAGAACTCAAATCTCCCAATGAATAGTCCTGTGTTCTGTCTACTTATTATTGCGCAGTGCTTCTGAGAATGAACACATGAATACAAAACCAGTGCACGAGCAATGCTATTTTGTAACCTACACTTAAGTGAGAGTGACAAAGTAATTTTCTTAAATTCCAAATATGTTAAAACCACAAGACAGAGATTTCTCCCAACCTTGCCACTTTCTGTCAGCACAACGGTTTTACAACAGCCGAAGCAATGTTCCTCACAGTGATGCTCTTCACACAGATGACCTTCGGGTGAGCACTGGACCAGTCACAGACACCACTGCATGGCCACAGCATTAGCTGAAGTCCTATCTGCAACTTCACCAGGGAGACGGTTGCATTTCTGGCTTAACTGAGGGAACCACCTTGTCTCCTTTGTCAGCATGCTGCCATCTGGGACACACCTGGGGAAATGTGGAAGTTCAAAAGGCTGTTATTCCTTACCCCAGTTTTATTTTCCCAGTTGTTACGGTGTGTTATTTGCTGCCTTTGTTTCTTACCCTGATAATAATGTATTTCCTTGGTCTATGGGCAAAGCAGAAGTAGAGTGCTCCAGAAGATAATACAGCAAACGAAATCAGCTGTTAGGTGATCCTGAAATAACAGCTTTTACCAAGAGAAGACAAACAAATGAATGCACACACAAACATGATGCAACATTTGGGCTACAGATTAGAAATTATATGTTTCAATATAAATGAAAATCTGACTTCCAGAATGTCTTTAAAGATAAATTTTGGTATATTATTCGATGCTGTGGAAAGCCTTAGTAGAGCAACTTGCATTGCAAAGGGTGACCAGAGCTGAGTAAATTTGGCACGTAAGGGCATGTGGAACCTCTGAGACCTGACCCTCCTTTCCTGTGTCTCCCTTGTGATCACCTGAATATGGAACACTACTAGTGATTCATCCAGTCACCACCCACCACATAGGCATGTGGAGATACATACTTGCCTGTCCATCCTCAGTGACTTCGTGCTCAAACCTCAACAACACTACAAATTAGATTTGGTTGCTAAATAATGAGGGGTATGAACTGACAAAGGAATTTTCTGGGCTTATTTAAGTCATGTTATGGGCGCACACAATTCCTGACGTAGCTCAGATGAGTTTGATTTCATCAGGACACTTCTTTCTATGTAGAAGAGAAAGAAAAAAATCCCATGGGGACTAGTCAGATACACTGTGCCTGCGTTCATACGTGTTTACACATTTTATCCCACTGCAATTGTAAAACTGGATTTGCAAGCCCTTGGTATTTAAATGAGCATAAAGTCTTCAGATTTATGGAGGTGTCAGGGTGCTTACCTATTAACCACCATTAACTACAAAAACATCCTATCACTTTTAAACATAAAGCTTTTTAATTTTACAGATTATTGTTTACTGGTTAGTTATTTTGGCCTAGTGGGGGTATTCTTTTTCCACATATGCTGTGGTATAATACAGAAATGTAGATTAGACAAAGAAAGGACCTTTTAAATTTAAAACATACATCCTGATCTCCATTTATCCTATTATGGATCTTCATAGCAGATTAACATGTCATTCCACTACTGAACCAAAGAAATAAAGTGAAGTGTCACATACAGCAAATGTCTATATGACCTGAGGCACCACCAGGTTATATACAAGGGAGTTTAAGTAATTAAGAATAAGCATCATGCAGTAGAAGCAGTTTCTTCAGCATCTCCATCTAAGCTGTAAAGAAATATTCCCCATAGCAGACAGCCATGATGGATGGGAGAGTCAGTCAGGTTTTAACTACTTGTAGCAATACTGCAGTTATCTTGATTTACACCAGCTGAGGATCTGAGCACAGCGATCTCCAACAATCTGCCAAAAGCTCAAACTTCTTTTGTTCTTCCTTCAAAACATTTTTTGTGGAAAAAAAGTCAGTTTCCAGGCATTTTGCCATGGTAATGGCAAGGGTCCACCAGTGAAAAATTCAGGATGTTGTCCTAGGATGTTGTCCTAGGAGTACAATCACACTTTTTTCCTCCTTTTTTTTTTTTAATTTCTCATTTTCGTTTGTTGTTTTTTTGGTTATTTGGGGATTGGGCTGGGGTGGGGTGATGGGGTGGTTTTCTTTGTTTGTTTGGTAGGGGTTTTTGTTGGTTGGTTGGTTTGTTTGGTGTGGGTTTTTGTGGGGTTTTTTTTGGCTTTTAACTGATAAGTTTTTTGCATGCAGGAGTGGCCACAATAAGCCCAGGATCAGTTTTGGGAACACTCACAAACATGTCAATCTTTTCATATGATTACTCACAGAGTAGGAATGTATTATATAACTCCTGTCTTTGTCTGAAATCAATCAGCCCTCTGATTATTTAGTGAAGACTCTCAGATGTCCTCTCTCTTCTCCATTTGCAGTTTCTCTCACCCTTGGACTTACCTAGTGCAGCTTTTAGCTTTCCAGAGGGAGAGGAATAGACAGATGCTCTTTTGGAAGCTGTCAGTGTCTATTCCTGTAAGAGATGGAAAGGTTGCTCTTGAGTAAAGAGAGCCGATAGACTTCAGTTGCAAGCTGATTACCTTTTCCTGTAGTAATGTTAATCAGGAAACAAATACAGGTAAAATCAGAATAAAATCTGCTCCTGAATGAGATCTCTTATATCAACACTGATTTGTGAGCTGTGGTCACCTCAGGAAGACAAGTTCTGTCCCCAGAAGGACAACCAGCTCTGTTCACAAGCATGGATTTCAACATGTACATACAGCCAGAAATTTGTTCCTTGTGCTATTCTTAATGTTACTGTAAATTGGCATATGATAACGTTGTTTCTTTTATTAGACACTTGGTGTGTTTTACCCTGTAGCTGTGATTAGGGAAAGATAAGGAGGATAAGCTTAAAACCTGTTTTTTCCCCCAACTAGATTAGCACAAACATGGTCCGAGTAGTTTTTAAAAACAAGCCATTTTAGAGCAAGCATAATATTCCATGCCTGTTATTAAAATACTCAAGTTCATGCTGAACGGATTAATAGGGCTGAACCAGCAAGAAAGAAATCTCATAATGCACTTCTTTGCAGGGATTCTGCATCCACATCTCATTCTTCGTCAAGACAGGTGAAGAAATCACTTTGCTACAAAGCCTTTGTTAAAGCCCAGATCCAGTTCTCAATGGTGCATGTTTAAGACACACTCATTTCATGTATGTGGACAAACATACATTTATAAAAGGAGGACAACTGTTGTAATAGCATGTGGTCACTTACCATATATTTAGATTAATACCAACTTCTCTCCAAACTGGCGCCTTATTTGTTAACATAAATGCAGTGCAGATTGCTGATGACTGACAGTTATTATCTTCCTGGGGCTGCTGGGTGGCAGAAGCATCAGATCAGCTCAAGTGAAAAGGAGGGGAATATTTAATCTGCAGAGGCTGGGAACCCAGCATTCCTAAAAAGACATTTTACATACCTCATACATTACCACCACAATTGGACCCCATGTTTGCAGCTTTGGCAAGCCATTTCTTCGTTTGTTCTGTATCCAAATCTTGCTACTGCTGTCATGCTAGCAACTTGCACGATCACACAGGACAGCACAAATAAATATAACTTAATATCTCCTCAAGAGGTTATTACAGAACTATTATGCTTGAAAATAAGCACAACGATACATTTTGCATCAGAATCGCACAATCAGAAGCAAAGACTTGTCAGCAAAGTGCATTTCAGATGAAGCATACTAATACTGAGCTGGAAAAGGCCTTCTTATCAGCAATCATTTTGTGTGGGTAGTGAGACATTCCAACCAGCCAGCCATATATCATGAACATCAGTTACCACACACACACATGCAAACAGACGCACACATGCACACACACAAACACTGAGCTGATTTGCTAATTGTCTGATAAAATCTGGATAGTTCATAACCAAGTGATTCAGTGGCTGCCAAAATGGAAATTCTTGCCATGGCAAGATATTTCAGCAGAAAACCAGAACATGAATAGAAATCAGGATGCAGCTCATAAACAGGCAGTTTCAAAAATCCTTGCTTTGGATGCAATCTGCACAGTTTCCTGAAATTCAATGTGCTATGTTAAGACTGCCATTGGAGAAGTTGCACATCAAGCTCGAGTGAAGTGTAGAAGACAGGGAGGCAGATGTCTACACGACTTGCTCTTCATATTCTGAGAACCTTCCCTTCCTGGTACCTTGCAACATGCATAAAGGTGGCTCTCCCAGGCTCTATGCTGTGCAGCATATGTGTATATATATCTTGGAGTCCTACCAGATTTCCATGTTGCTGTAGATATAGCCTGAAGGTTCGTTCAAAGGCCAGAGTATATTTTGTTGGCAACCTGGGTGGGAGTCTCTCCTCCGACACAGGGGGGTGTTGCCTGATTTGGATTTTAGCATCATACAAGTGATTTTCACATCATGGACAAGAGCAGAGTGGGATGCATCTTTGTTCAGTTCTGGAAAAGGGATGGTGGAGGAGGAGGAGTGCCCATTGATTGGGCTATGGAACTGTGCATGCTGTGTTAGTAATGCTAGCACGTGGAACCGCACATCTGCGCAGAGACCTCACAACCAAGGGGAGATAAGACCTCCATACATCACTGTGAATACCTGCTCTTATTTGCTAGCTACAATCTTGCTTGGTGTTTCATACTGCAAATCAAGCACTGCAACATAAAGCAGCCAGCACAGATACCTCTGCAACGTACATGTAGTAATGTCTAACCTGCAGAAGAGATTATATACTGTGCGGCTGAGGCAGATTTTCTTCCCAGCGCTGTGTATCTAGATGTACAGCATTCGCAGCCCTGTTTGTCCCACTACACTGTTTCTGTCCTCAGTGGTTCAGACCGAGTATCTCTTTCCTTCTTATTGCGTGGGAATGCTGCACCTTGTTCTCAAGAACATTTTTCTGCTTGGTTTCCACGCAGGCAATCAACTGTTCTTTAATGCTAGGTTGGCCTGACATTTTTGTTTTTCTGAAAAGCAGTTTTAAAAAACTAAATAAGTCAGGTTATAGGAAACAAAGTCTCTTACACTTGTCAGACTGACACATGGTTCTCCACATTGCGACATGTCCCACCCAGTTCCATCAGTCCACTTTACATCACCATTGTCATGTAATGGGATGTGACTGATGAGAATAGATAAGAGGTTGGGAAATTTCCAAATTCAAGAGGGTTTTTTCTTCCCTTAGCAAAAGCCCTAAATCAACAACAGCCAATCACTCCAATTAAAATTTTAAAAAACCAAAACAAACAAAAAAAACCCTTCATGATTTGGGTGATCTAGCTTCTCTTCACCTTTATGAAAACAATTACACAACCCAGTATGAACTTAGTCTTGCCTCACACAGCCTCCTTTTCCGTTTTGGTACATGCATCAGAAGCAAAGCACTTTGGCATAGCACTAGGTATTCCACAAACTCATCCCATTTGCTAGTTCAGTCCTCATCAATACTGCTATACTCCACGCTCCACCTCATCCTCTGAAAAGAAATGCAAATGAATGAGATTTATAGCCTGGGATGTTTTCAAGTTTTCAAACAAGGTGGGGCTTCCAGTGCCCGCCACGCTCAATGGTTGTAAATTCCTTTGACCAAGCAACTGTGTGTGCATGTCAGTAACGCTGCCCAAGAGTGCCAGCATCCTCCACCCCCTCCTTTGCTGGTTTAGAAGCACATTTCAAAGCCTGCTTGGATTGCTTGGCCTCCTGCTGTGCAAACAAGAGATGCAGGACCCATCTGTAATCCTAGTAGATTCTTCTGCATTCATTAACTTCAGCCTAGACTTAAAAACAGTGGGTATGTCCAAGGCAGTGATCACCTCAAGCTCTTTCACTCCTTCCTGGACAGCAGTCCAGCTGCTGCTAAACTCTAGCTGCTGCACAAGACCCATGAGAGTCTTTCCTTCCAGTTGGATTTCTAGGGACCAGAAACATCTGGTCTTGCAGTCAACAGCTCTCAGCCTGATTGCAAATAACACCACCACACCCATCCAGCAAGAAACACCAGGATGATCTTTTAAGGACAGCTCTCTCATGAACCTCAAATAAGGCTTTCAGTGAGTTTCCTCTATTCCTTGGTGTTTGCGGTCTTCTTACCTTTCTTTCTGGAAGACCTCAGGCACTGGGAAGAGCAGACAGTCAGTAATGTGTCACTGCCCAGCTAGACTGGAACAACACAGACCATCAGGCAGAAGGCAGCCAGCGGCAAAGCTCAGGTTTGTCGTGGTGGCTGGTTCACCGACAGCGGACTACACACTGCCTTTTTCCATGTGAAAACTAGCACAACTGGTGGGGCTAAGGTGCCTGAAACGACTTGGTAATGTACCTCAAACCCAACCAAACTGTTCCAGGGCAGCAGTACGACTCTGTCCAACACAGCAGTGATGATGAGCTGTCATTGCACAAAGTAAAATTAGTGGTTTCTGTTCACTTTTAATGGTCAGCTGTCCACATCACAAAAATAACCTGTGCTAATTGGCACCTACCTCAGCAGAGAGTCCAATGATTAGAAAGACATGGAGAACGAACTCCAAGCTTGAGGTGATACCTCTGGGTCAGAGAAAAGTAAAAATTGGCAAGGTAAGAGAAACAGCCACTTCCTCTACCTGCAGTGCTGATGAATAAATGACTTCATATTCCAAAACTGTCAATCTGGCTCTTTTCCCCCAGCAGCACGAGTTTCCTTAACAAATAGAAATTAAATTTGCTCAAATTTCAACCTGTAGGCAAAGGAGCTTGGCTCTATTTTAATGGTCTCTTTATAAAGGAGCAAGAGGAATAATGGGTAGTCTCCGTGTTTCTGTGTTAACAAGCTTCCATTGCTGATAATGGACACCCTAATACACTGCGAAGAACAAAGTGCATCATGTCCACACACACTGGGCAGGGAGAGTGCTGTCAAACTGAAACCTTCACTTACTTCGCATCCTCTCCTAACTATATCCACCTATATTTCCAAGAAACTTTTCCAATGTCAGGAGGTGAAAATGACAACTTACGTAGGGAGAGATATGGAACAGCATCAGACACAAATAAAAGGTATTGTAACAAACAAAGGAGTTCCTGAATTCTTAGAGAAGAGCAAATAGAAGTTTCATGGATGAGGAACAAGAATGAGTCTACAGGAGTGGGAAAGATCTTAGTAACTACTTGCCCCAAACAAAATTAAACCTTGAATAAATTATGAAGAGGAACTTCTTAAGAAATGGTATGCACAAAATAGAAATGGGAAAGCAAAGGTGGCAGCAGTTAATAAACAGCCATGCATGTCAGAAGCAAGCAGTTATCTTACTGTGCCATTTCTACTGCAAGTTATGCATCTACAACTTTTGGCAGAGTGAAATACAGAACAGCAATATCACCTCTGCATCCTTTCTTTATGTTTGTTGCAAAACCCACTGAGCACAGCTGTGACTTTACAGGAGTTGTAATCATAACCTAACAGAGGAAGAAAATGGGCAAGCACCATAGAAAGCTTAAAGAAATAAGCCAGTGCAGAGGATCCTTAGTAGCTGGCAGTGACAGAGACAACAGGCATCAGGGAGAGGAGGTTTGAGGATCATCAATAAACAGCTGAAACCAAAAGTATGCCACATCAATACCAAGAAGAAAGGATAGGTTTGCATCAGATTTAGCATCCAACAAATGCGACCACCCTGGGCCGGTACCAGTGGGCAGTCTCAGATCCTCTGTTATTTGAAGCCTTTGACTGGAGCGATGATGGCCACATTGTAAGGTGATTTTGGTTATTAAAAATGCAGGCTGGGCGTCAATAGATGTGTTGAGCACCGGAATTCAAGGGCTTAGATACGTAAATGTATAAAGCATTTGTAACTAAAATACAGGAGTGGGACCAAAATTTATCCAAATTCTGGATAAAATAGCAATAACTTCCAGTGCAGACCAAAAGCGTGCATTTATAATGTCCACAAAACAGTATCTCGCTGAGATCTCTTGCAATGTCTTGCTGAGATCTCTTCCAAAGTCATTGGCAGAGCCAGAAAACTGATCAGCAATCCTACAGTGTCTACATACATATTATCTAAAAAGAATTGACACTGCTAGATTCAACAAATAACAAAATCAATATTAAAACAGGCAACCTAAGCATAACTAGTTTGTATATAGAGAATTTCTATACTGTATACAAACTGACAAATCAGATACCAAATTCTCTCTTACAGCTGCTGTATATTAAAAGTTACTTAAGAAAAGTTTGTTTCTCTAGATGTAATTTAAAAACTAACTTTATTTTCATTCATATCAACATTTCCTTTTAAAGTTTTATTTCAAAAACCTATGAAACTTAAAATTCAACTTTCCAGTGGCTGAAGTAAAAAAATCTTACTCTGCTTCTAAACAATTTAATACCAAAATGTCAATACTAAAAAATAAATAATTAAAAAAATCAGGTTTATTGAAATGCCATTCTCTGTCCAAAAAAAAAAAAGTTTCAATAAAAACTTTTTGATCAACTCAAATTTTGTTCTGCCTAACCTGTACATTCTTGTTTGAGCTGTCTGCTTTATTGGGGTGACTCTTGGAGAACTAGATTAGCCAAACAAACAAGAATGACTGCTACTTATTCAAGAGAGAATTAGAATAAGCTTCAGAGAAAACATTTAGCTATCACCAAAGAGCAGAGTAGTGCTTTGAGGTGTGAAATTATACCCATTGCAGAAGAGTAGGTTTGCCTCTGGAGTGGATGCAAAAGAGATGGACCTCAATCTTTTCATCTTTGGAAGAAAAATGCTGAAAAGCTGAACAGTAGGAGAAAATTCACTTTCCTCACCAGTCACTTTCTGCAGTCCAAGAAAAAAAAAACAGAAATATTAAACACGTACAGTTCACCCACCCTGCAGAAGGAGTTTTCAGGTCCTCTCTTCCATGCTACTTTGCTGTTGCATCCTTCTCTCACCTGCTCTCCTCAGGAAGTTTCACAGGGCAGAGGAGACCTGCTCTAACCAGCTTGAATACCAAAGGAAACGCCTTTGATTGATTTAGCATGTTTTCTTCCTAAATCATTATTCTGTTCCTCACGCCACAAGGATGCCCCAGTTAGAAAAATGTGGCTGAAAAAATCAATAATCAGCTAGGACATTATGGTTACCGCTCCACAATACAGCCATTTGAAGCTTCTCAGTGACAGAAGAGCGCAAGCTTGGATTTTCTGATCTAAGCACTCTAACTTTTCTATGCTAAAGTAAAAGGACAGCCTCCACTGCCTGTCAGCTTTGAAGAGATGGAAACACAGAGAGGAACAGAGCTGTCTGAAAATTTCCTCCGCTCATAACTTAAAACGATTATCTGTGCCAGTAAGGCAGGGGCCAGACCCTGCAGGAGAGAGGAAAGGAGGTCTGCATTGAAGGCAATGATGTGATACCAGAAGGTGACAGCAGAGGATCTGGCCCACAAATATATTTTAAACCCCTGTTTTTTCATTTTGGGGACAACTCCTGGGCATCACAGCACAGACATAAGTTATTTGATGTTTTGGTCATCCACAAAGAAAATCCACAAGTATTCCCAGTCTCCCCCGGCCCTCTGTGTCCATTCAGACTTAATCGCATTATAGATGCATTTGCTATGCTAAATTTGACAGAAGCCATTCTTCTTCCTCCTCAGCTTACACTTCTTGAAGGATTTTATTGCTAAGAAAGCCAATTATGCTATAATTTCATAATAATCACCGTATTTCCACAGGTAATACCAATTCTACCACATTTGTTAGTAAGGCTATTTTCATAACAGTAAACATGGGCAGTAGTTATTTAAGAAGTTAGCTCTCTTGGATAGGATATTAAGAGATCAGACTGGTTCTACCACACAAACAAACATATTTCTCCGAAGCTACAGAATGATTAGCAATTTTTTACAGTAGGAGAGATTGCAAGCTGTGAGGATAAAATATTTTTCTGTTTACTTTGAGATTTTTATTAAAAACAAACAAGTAAGCCATCAAGCTGGCTGAGTTTGTCAAGTAACTGGAGACCAGTTAGCTGAATGAGAGACACTGGAAACAGTTGAGTAAATATTTAAGATCAAATGGAGGAACATTTGGTACAGCACAGCTTGCTGAAAGATTGCAAAGATACCAGCATGTTTCAGGAGGGGCAGGTCATGCCTCAGAAAATTGCTGGAATTCTTTGAATGTGCAGTATTGCCACCAGGACAGACAAGGGAAATAGAGTGGACTTGGTTTTTCAAAGTATTTGACAAAGTTCCTTGCTTGAGGTTAATGACCTAAGGAGCCAAGGCACAGAACAGAAGAAAAGTTGCTGGAGTGAAAATTGACTTCAGGGCAAAAACCACAAGGAAGCTGTAAATATAATTTGTGAGGTGGGAAGAAACTTGTTAGTGTGTTAGCAGGTGAAAAAATGTAGGGGCCTTGCTGGGTAATTTTTGTAATAAAAGACTTCAAATTTTTTTTCTTCTTTTCTTCGCTCTCTTAGTCTAAGTTATTATTTAAAACGTACTGGATTCATAGGCTAAAGTCCACAGAACTGTTCTTTTAATCCACGAGACAGCTGGTACCTACATACCTGTAAAAGAAGGTTCCTCTCATGCTCTGAGCTGGAGTGGGTAGGAGGAGGGCTGAGCAGGCTGTCTGATTCCCCAATGCCCACTCTGCCCTTGCCCTCTCTGCTCTATTTGCTGCCTGAGGTGCTGGTACCAAAGCCTGGTTTGCACAGACATTGGAAGGACCAGCATGGCTTCATTGCTCAGTCGTGTCCTCCAAAAATGAAAGTGACACTTGCAGTGCAGCACACATGGTCCGAAGTTCAAGATCTTTCAAGCTGTGTCACAAAGAGAGAATAGAAGGCCATTTAGGCAGACTGGCTCCGTGATTATATGCTTCTTTGCTTAAGATTTTAAAAAACAATGAACTTTTTGAAAACTCTATATTTAAAGAGTTGTTTGCAAGCGCTTTGTACCTCAAATAAAAAAATAGTAAACAAAAATGTTTTCACTACTCTCAGCATGAGCAAACAAAGAGTTCACAGATGCTCTTCTTCAGAAGAAATGTTGAAGGAACAAAATCGTACGAAAAAAAAATTAAAAAAATACCAGAGAAAAATTTCAGTAAATCCATGGGGGGGATGCATTGCATATTAGAGTGTCCATTTCTAAATAGCTTGTAAGTGATGAGTTAAACATTTTAATGACGTTAAATAGAAGATGAATGGAAAGTGAGTTGCCACAGAAAGCTACTGGGCCCAACCATGTGCTTATAAATGTAATTCCCAACACCACTTGCTGATAGAATAATAATACTATTTATAATACCTTGTTATTTGGGTCTGTAACATCACGTATTAATGATTTATTAACCATCTATAATGATATATAAATGGACTATGAATACTGTGGATACTTATTATGCATGAATTTAATAAAGTTGCGTTTCTATACTTGGTTCTCCTTTCTGTTGCTTCTCAACATCCTGTGCTTTGAGACTTGCATCCTGACTCAGTAGCAAAACCAGGGACATGGAGAATGCAGAATGAGGTCTTTGGTGCAGAAAGACATCTGTTCCTTCTGACTGACCATGCAGATAGCAAACAGAGGGATTTAAAGTACCTGTAGTACATGCACTGCTAAAATGTAAATGCGCCTTAGTCTAGGTACACAGCATATAAACAGAGTAATGTCTTGAAGCAAAGAATAAAAAACATCAATATTTGCTGAAAAGGCAATGCTACACTTTATAGTGCAGGAGAGAGATTTGGGAGCACTTGAAGAAAAATCCCTCGAGTCCTCAGCCCTATATACAGCACTGTATAGCTGCAGTGAACAAAGAAAATGTGATTCTGTGTTATAGTGCAGAAGCATGATATAAATCAAGGAAGGTAGTAGTAGTGTAAATGTTATATTTATAATGGAAATGCTGATACAACCCCTAACTTACAGAAGTGCTGGTAGGAGCTGTCATAATGTGGTGAGATACCATTTAAGCAGAGTTTGCAGAACTGACCGTTGTATCTCAAAAGGAACAACCTGTACTAGGTCTTGAAGATTCAAACTGCTGGCTATGAATCAGCCAGAATGACTAAACAGATACTGCTCAAGTCTAACCTGGAAAGAAAAAAATCTTTACTCTGACACTGTGTTTGTTCTTTACATTTCAAAAGCTGGAGAAAGCAATCAAATCCATAGTACTTTCTTCTTCAGTAAGTTATATTAAAAAACCCAGTTGGTTCAGAATTTATCGATCTGAATTGACAGCGAAGTTCACAGATTCATATAAAAGAGCCATCTCATTACAAGCCCATTTAAAGAAATCATGGTTCGAAATTCACCGCAAAAAAACCATTCCATGGAACATTTAAAAAAAAAAAAAAAAGATAACAACCTTTGAGAATAAACAGTACAAATTTTGTTTTAGAATCATGTGTGATTTGTCAGATACAGTCAGAGATTCTTGTTTTAATTTTTGTAGGAAATGTTGCAAGCTTGGTAGCTTGACAAAGCCAATTCATTTACAGAAACTGTTGAGAAGATGTGACTAGTTGGAACAGAGTCTACTGATGCTGGTGGAGCTAAGTTGTGAATAAGGTATCATTAAATTTGATCCATGTGAAAGTTCTGACAGTGACTAAAAACAAACTTCACAATTAAAAAGCACAATATTTTTATTTAAAAATTTAGCATTTTCTGTATGCTTGCGAAAGCAGTAAGGGTTTTCACATCAAATCTCTGTGCTAAATGAGGAAATCAAGTCACTAGCATTAAAAATCAGAGCTCTTGAAAATAATGTAGAAGCCTAAGAGTAAAAACTCAGCATCCAGACATATTTTCAAGCTCATTGTGGCACATAGATTTACAGGAGTCAGAGTTGGAGGGCTTCAAAAATACCATAATGTGCTTACAATCTATACAAAACTAAGACTAGCCCTAAGATCACACAGCGTGTTAAAAGAAGAGCAGGGAATATAGCTCAGCAGCTCTGAGTTCCCTCTGCTAATCATGATGGGACCCCCTCGTCAACAACAACAAAAAAATACATAGAGAAGATGTAAAAGTTGCTGTGGAGAGAACTGCACTAAAACAAAACGGCTTCATATGTGAGGGACACATTCTAAGGTTTTCGCATTGCACGTGAGACTGAAGTGAAAAGGACTGCGCTGGACCACGAGCTGGCAATGAGCGCATCCAGCCCAGGAGGCCAATCATATCTTGGGCTACATCAAAAGGAGCGTGGCCAGCAGGTTGAGGGAGGTGATTCTGTCCCTCTACTCCACTCTGGTGAGACCACACCTGGAGTCCTACATCCAGCTCTGGAGCCCTCAGTACAGGAAAGACATGGACCTGTTGGAGAGGGAACAGAGGAGGCCAACAAGATTACTGGAACACCTCTCCTATGAGGACAGGCTGAGAGAGTTGAGGGTTGTTCAGCCTGGAGAAGAGAAGGCTCCAGTGAAGCTTTCAGTACTTAAAAGGGTCCTAAAAGAAAGATGGGGACAGACTTTTTAGCAGGGCCTGTTAGGACAGGACAAGGGGTTATGGTTTTAAACTACAGGAGGGAGAATTCAGGCTGGACATGAGGAAGAAATTTTTTACAATGAGGATGGTAAAACACTGGAAGTTTGCCCAGAGAGGTGGTAGATGCCCCATCCCTGGAAATTTTCAAGACCAGGCTGGGCAGGGCTCCAAGCAACCTTATTTTTGGGGACACATGCTGCTAATTCAACCAGGAGGAATATTTAGAGAAAGTAATCACCACTTGGATTAGCCCCTACAGCAGCTCATGGCTTTCCCCAGGCAGTCATCACAATTTAGGGTTGAGGATGCAAGGGACGCCCCAGCAAAAAGTCCAGCAGTGCGACCACTTGTCATGGCACTCCTGCTTCTTGGCTGTGCATCCCACCAAAAGCCTACACAGAAGTATCTGAGGTTCCCAGGCAGCTTCACCTAATGCAGGATAACCAGAAAAATACAATAAAGGGCAGCAGTCAAGACAGTCTAATTAGCAGTCTGGACTAATGCAGCAGAATAAACAGCAGAGCAGAGCTTGTTACAAAAAGGAGATTTTGACAAGCTATTCCTGTGAAATAATTTTAAAAAGTAATCAGAGAATCAAGTACAAAATATTGTCTGATAAACTCAGAAGATTGCTCCCATTCCTATGCTTTTTCCTTTCCATCTTTACCAAAGTCAGGAGTAAAATCAATTCAAACTTTTTTACCTGAACACTGACTCCCTTACCTGTTTCAAAAGAAGGTGAAGTTGATGTCCCACTGCAGGAGGTGAGGTGGCTAGTTTAGGTAGTAATGTGCTTCTCTAGACTTTCTAAAAAAAAAAAAAATTAGCACAACGAGGTCTTCAGGAAGCTCTATGCCATGAATATGGTTTGGTGCAGCCTTTTTCTCTTCACAATGTCCTTAAATCTTACCTGAAATGCACAAACTCTTAAAAGAGGGAATGGAAAACACAGAGATGTCTTTTAGGAAAAATGAAGAAAGTGCAAAGAACGTTTTTGCTATGAATGAAATACAAAATCAAAAGACAACCTCCTAGCATTGACATTCTCCCCTGGTTTTGCCTTTGATTTGCAACACCTGAGTTTTCAATGTGGGAATTTAGGAACAGACTTTGGAGTTTTGCCACCCATCTTCCCTTTCTTGACAGCCAGATGTGATCAGGTTTCTTTCCAAAAATTGTGTAACAAGCCCAGTTCACAAGATGGAAAGAAAAAGCACACAGAATTATTTGCACCAGAAACACTGGGGTATGTCCAAGTTGGATGGAAGGTTTATCATGTCCTGTAATCGAGCATTTAAGCTTGCATACCTCAATAGCCACCAGGCTCACACTCATGCCTTAAGTTATGCACCTGTTTGTGCATGTTATCAGAGCAAGGCTCAAGGCATTATTGCAAGACAATTCCACGTGCTGAAGATGTCAAATAACACAGATATCACAGCTCGTTTTCCATTACAATTGGTTAATGTCTGTTCTTTTGTAATGACACCAGCGAGTCAAGAAAACGAGGGCCATCGAGGTGATCGTGCTCATAAAACAGTAAAACCTCTGCTAACAAAAAGGAATGGTGATAAATATTGTGCATAAGTGACATCCGATTTATATTGGGAGAATTAAGAAAAAATAACATCAGAGATGTACATCTCAGAGTCACTTGAGCTGCAACACAACCTCACAGTAACTGGAAAAGTAGACTTCCCTCCAGTATTTTCTAAACTAGTCTTGACGTTCACAAAGAATGCAAGCTGTTTGCACAGTGGATTGCAACTCAGCTTTTTTGCATAAAAATTCATGAGACAGTATCTATTTCAACTGTCTTATACAGCAGTAAAGAGGAGGAGGAAAAAGGCTTAGCCCTGTAACTGAGACAGGGTTCATTTTGAGTGATGATTGCAAACCAGCGGTGGAAATTACAGATGCTACTTGGTTCACTATTGTTTTGCAGCATCTCCAATAATCTTCAGTGATCATTTATAACAGCATGTGTGATGACTTTCAAAACATAACTGGAAAGGATACTTCTGTGGAGAGTGTGGCTACTCAAAGGAGAAATCAATCTTTGCTGCTCAGGGAGTCAACTTCATACCACTGCTATCAGACAGCCAGAAATTTCAGAGAGAAATAGAGTTGGGGGTTCTCCAAACCATTTCACTCCATTCTATCTAGTGCAGTGTAGAATGCCAAGACGGATCATTCAGCTACTTTTCTGCTATTGAAAGGTAAATGTAAAAGTGAACCAAGTTTAAAAGCAAACCAAACCAACTGGCTGCCAGTGAGGGAACAAACGTGCTGATGGGGGAAGAGGATCAGGTAGAAATCTACCATGGCCCTCCAGCAAAACACAGAATATTGTCCTTGCACCTGCACAGCATCTCATTGCGTCCCACAGGGGAAGAGGGTTTCTGCACAGTGCCAAAACACAGGATTGGCTCCTGAAGACCACAGCCCTGCAGCTGGACCCCAAACATCTAGAGTAGTACTATGGAAACACTACCTGAAGGACACCAATTCTCTGAGCTCTTCAGGGCAAGGACTGTCTTTTTGACACATTCGGAGCACAAATGCAATGAGCCGTGATCAGGGCTGCCAAGCCCTCGTGTAATAACATCAGAATAATCACATAGGAAATCCTGACATTTGGATGTAAACTGTTGGGGTGGATTCATTACCCTCCTTTTCTAAAGGCACATGAAAGTAGAGCATCACCCTTGGTAGCTAGAAAACAAGAGCAATTGCAGTGAATATTTCATCACTGACAAGGAATATCCTAAAGTATTATGGTGGAAGGCCTTGGCAAAACACATTACACACAAGTCGTGGTTGTTTAGGGTAATGAGAACCTGCAGTTACCCAAATGAAACAAAAGTGGTGTTAGTACAAAACATAACCATGTAAAACGGTAAGAGTGCCCTGCATTTAGTTTATCTTTTAAAAAGATGAACAACTTCATAGTGATAATCACAAAGACAAATATGGCCTTTTCTTAGAAAGATGAAGTTCATTAAGAACCTGGCAAATCAGGCACATCAATAGGTAATGGCAACAACCACATTAAATCACTGCCTGCTTTGTGGCCAATACAACAGATAAGGTGATCTCTCTTCCATTCATATTGGATATATATCAGTGTCATGTGAGCCACCATATCCGCAGGCTCAGCCAAGAGCCCCCAAACTGCTCCTTCTACTTTAAGAAAGATTTGAAGCAAATACTCTTAAAAAACAACAGCACAAAAGCTTTTATATTAGTTCTGGGATTCTTTAGTTTTCTTTACGCAGAACAAAGTCATCTTAACATGCAAATTTACAGTTACACCACTTTGAAGCCCTTACAGCACAGGAGACAGGCAAGGAACTCTTCTCTCCCAGATCCTACACCTGGCACCAGGTCTTTTTTCTGCTATGGCCTACCTTCAGCTTCCACCCAAACTCAGCACCTGCGACACACCTTGCTGAGTTTAGCCCATTTGCTCTGCATCACAAGGTTGCTCTGAGTCACAGGCTCTGGTCAGGTCTATGTCTTTTTCTAATGCTTAACACATCATACATCGTAGTGATCCTAGCTATTCATGTTCAAGACAAACACATGGTGTGTACACACATGCATATCTATTTCAAAGAATGTATTAAGTGCAGGCCTAACTAAATTGCAAAATGCAATTTAATACCAGCGATTAACTGGGCACATATTTTTGTACCAGTGAAGTGCAGCACAGTTAGATGTCATTTCATACAGTGGGGTTTAAAAATAATTTAGGGCACTCTTGTAATGGCAAATACTTGCTCAAGGTATTATTAGAGAAGTTATTGACACAAGCTGCAGAGAAAATCTGCACTGTGATAGACAGTAGAGGCACCTGGAAAGTAAAAAGGCAGATGAGTTAGAAAACCAAGATATACCCAAACATCTGCTTGGATTTAGACAATGTCTGTAGACAGGAGAATATTCTGTTTGGTTGCATGTTTCATTTGTTTAAAAATTAAGAGGTAAAACTATCGTAAGGGAAACTGATCATGGTGTTAGACCACAGCACAAGATTCATTTGCTCTCTCCCTTTAACCCCAGATAAACACCCTTGTACTGAGTAATTTTCGGTTTCTGTGAGTCTTTCCAAGTGTAAAGGATCAAACCACAACTTCTTATCAAGAAAAGGAATGTGGTGGGGAATGCACAGGAGCATGCATGGAAATCCCCATTGATTATTCCTAAGTGAGATTCTTTGCCGTTTTATCCAGGATAACCTGTACTGCAAACCTGCCATATACTGATGACTAGCATAGCGATGCAAAGTTCTTTTCGCTTTCTTTTACAACATTGCAACCTCAGCCTGAGTTAGCTGGAGCGACCTCGCTCCTGCAGAGCTGAATCCAGAACAAAAAAGGAGAATCACCTAAATGGCATTGATATTTGGAAGCCCTAAAGCCGAGGTCTTTTGAAACCGCTCTTGTGGCTTCTCCCAGACAGAGCGCTGTGTATCGCGAGCAGGAGGATTAGCCATAGACACATCTGCAAGACATGAGATCAGCGGCAGGAAGGCGGTCCTGACCGTGAGGGACCATGACAGTGTTGAGCAGGGAGTACACATCGAAATTCAGGGGCCTGCAAGGAGGGAAAGACAAAACTACCTCAGTACCACTGTGTCTACTTACATAGCTTCTCTAAGGTGGTTATTCTGCTGACCTCAGCAGTTCTGCCCACCCAGTGGACACATTACCCAAAAAGCACCAGCAGAGAAGGTAGTGCCTTAACTTATTCCACAATCATCAAGAGGTTATCCGCATGGGTTACCACTATCTTCTACTAGTCTGGTGCAAGAGTGTGTACTGTTTCACACTTGAAACTTGTGGGGACATTCAAAGGTGTATTTGCATATTCTGTACTCAACAGCTGCAGAAAAGGTCAAATGAAAACTATTTATAGTCGCAGGTATTGTGCAGTAACTAATTGTGATGAATGATAGTTAAGAACCCAGATGGATAAAGCAACCATTTCCTGGTATTGCATGCTTGTGCTTAATCATTTCTATTCATTGATTTCTTTCCCTCCTCTTCTGTTTCTGGAAATTTTGCTGTCACTTCAACAGCTATAGATTCCGGAACTAATTTTCTCACCAGGGTGCAGAATTTCAAAACTCCCCAGCACCAAAAATCGAGTCCTTACTTTTTGATTACATCTGTGTATCAATGCAAAACTTACAGCACCCAGGACTTCCAAAGCAGAGGTGGGCACTTTTTCCTGAGTGTGTTATGTTGGCCAAGGGGAGAGATTGTGAGGCCAACCATTTTCAGTATGTATCTGTGCTGCAATAGGCACTGTGCTTCAACAAAAGGCTCCTGAAAGTAGTTCATTGTTTCATCAGGAGGACTACAGCCCTAATACTAAATAGTTATCAAAGAACATTTCCATGGAAGTCAACAAAACCTAGAAATAAAGCAAACCTATTTGGCTCAACACACACATACAAGTTTATGTTTTGCCAAAGTTATCCTTTTTATCATGAATCTCATGACACTTGACATTTCCTTGAAGCCCTAGCTTAAGAAGGAATAAAACAGTTCTCGTTTTTCATTAAAAAAATCTTTCTAGTTCTGTGGTCACAACAAAAAAATAATGAAAATAGAAACAGAATGTACTGCTACAGACTCAAGAAATGAGAAACCAAATAAAAAGAATGCTGTTCCATTATTAAAAAAGAAGGAAAAGCAGGTAACTTAATTTTTGAAGTAATATTGTGATTTTTGAGACCTGATTCATGACTTCAACATCCTCTCCAGGCAATGTTCCATTAATTGCTACGAGAAGAAGCATCTGGTCCTAACATCATTTATATTCCACCTCTTGTACCTTCTCAAGTGATTGGTCACTACTTTGACTCCATAAAAAATGTTATCTGTCACTGTCTGTCTATCACATGTTCCCACAAGTAACTTCTCCACTATCTAAGTTCCATCCTTATGCATTAAAGTTACTCAGCAAGGAAGTCTGCAGAGCCAATACATCTTTCTTTCTTGTATGTCTCCTCAAAACTCAGTCTGGAGAGTACAAATGCTGTCCAAGCCACTGATGCTCTGTCAGGTCTCCTTTAAGGCTACACTAATACCTTGTATTCTCTTGTCTCCTGACTCATCCTTTCATACCTTACACTTGGGATATGAATTAAAAAGTCACAGTCAAGTTATGGCATCTTAAGGAATCATCATTTGTTAACTGAGACACCAATGGTGTCGCATACTCTTCCCATATGGAACCTGCAATAAAACATTAGCTTAAGCTGGCTTAGCTGGCAGGTAAGACTGTATCATGAATTCTCGCAGTTGCCACGCATAACCTTCAGCAGCAAACTTTAGGGTGCTGCTGACCTCTGTGTCACGTGTGTAAAACTTATTTCCGCTCTTGATGAACATGTCCTCAAGCATCTGTAATACTACAGTAACAACTGATGCATGCCCAGATCTCCCTGCCCATGAGTATCCCCACTGAAGCCTGGAGCACAACCTGCTTGAAGAACATGAAGAAATACTGAGACATACAAGGCCACGGCCTTAAATGTAATGGGCTTTCTGACAGCAGCAGAACAGAAGTAGAATAAATTCAGTATGTCACAAGCCCCATTGTGCATCAAAAATTTCTTTCCAGTCTTCTGCGTTTTCCTGATTTGGCTTACCGTTGTTCAGGCTGTAATTATTCACAGTATGTAGTATGCTGTAGATACTGCACCTTCTGTTAATATATTAGGAAAAAGACACAAAAAAAGACGTCTCAATATTCATAGAACACTGCAAGTGAATTGCTGACAAAATGTTTTCTGGGGTGGATAAAATGGAGAATTTTCCATTTTATGTGTTGCCAGAGGGAATAGTTTCCAACGCACAACTCATGCATTGAAGGAAAATGAATACAGTCCCAGAAACAACACCCTTAGCTCAAGGTTTTCTGTTACAGAGTTATTGCTTTTATTTTATATACAATGCAAAAAAAGGCTGATTATTATGATTCAGCATTCTCTAAGAGAGACAGAGGCAGTAAACAGAACAGGTAGGGAGATTGAGGAGGGACTTGTCACCACATCCAGAACACAGCATTTCTGTGGGTTTCAGATAGGGTAGGAATGATGTTCATAGAATCATAGAATGTCCTGAGCTCAAAGGGATCCACAAGGATCATTGAGTCCAGCTCCTGTCCCTGCATCAGACAACCCCACAGTTCACACCATGCGTCTGAGAGCATTGTCCAATCACTTCTTGAACACTGTCAGGCTTGGGGCTGTGACACCTCCCTGGGGAGCCTGTTCCAGTGTCCACCACCTCTGGGGGAAGAACCTTTTCCTCATGTCCAACCTAAACCTCCCCTGGCACATCTTCCTGACGTTCCCTCGGGCTCTGTCATTCCCTTGGGCTCTGTCATTGGTCAGTAAAGAGAAGAGATCAGCTTCTCCTCCCCTTGTGAGGAAGCTGGAGCCACCATGAGGTCTCCCCTCAGTCTCCTCCAGGCTGAACAAAGTAACTTTAGCTGCTTCTCATATGGCTTCCTCTCCAAACCCTTCACCAATTTCATATCCCTCCTCTGAACACTCTCCAGTAGCTTTATATCCTTTTTATCCTGTGTCACCCAGAACTGCACACAGTGCTGCAGGTGAGGCCGCACCAGTGCAGAGCAGAGGGGGACAATCACCTCCCTCGCCCGGCTGGCAATGCTGTGCTTGATGCACCCAGGACACGGGTGGCCCTCTTGGCTGACAGGGACACTGTTGGCTCATCTTCAACTTGGCATCGACCAGAACCCCCAGATCCCTCTCTGCAGAGCTGCTTTCCAGCATCTCGTCCCCAGTCTGTGTGTACAGCCAGGGTTGCTGTGTCCCAGACACAAAATCTGGCACTTGCTCTTGTTGAACTTCATACGGTTGGGGATTGCCCAGTTCTCCAGTTTGTCCAGATCCCTCTGCAGGGCCTGTCTGCCCTCGAGAGTGTCAACAGCTCCTTCCAATTTTTTGTCATTGGCAAACATACTTAGTATTCCCTCAAGTCCTGTGTCTAAGTCATTTATAAAGACATTGAAGAGTGCTGGCCCTGAGATGGATCCCTGCGGAACCCCACTAGTGACTGGTCACCAGTCCGACATAACCACATTTACTAGAACCCTTTGAGCCCAGTCTGTCAGCCAATTGCTCACCCACTGCATTGTGTTTATCCAGCTGTATGCTGGACACCTTGCCCAGAAGGATGCTGTGAGAGACAGTATCAAAGGCTGTACTGAAATCCAAAAATATGTTCCTTTGCCATGCACAGGCACTTAGACATTTCTCATAACTGATAAGAAGCCAAATATCTGACCTTTCTCTTCTACTCTTTTGTGGCCTTCCTTAAAATCTGTAAATTTTTTTTATCTTTTTATAGCAATTTTACAACATCTGGAGACCATTTAAAACACTTAAATGAATATCCTCCTGAGCTAAAATACTCACACAGAAATGATTAAAACTCTGCAGCCATGGTACACACCAGTCTTATTTTGCCAGATATTATCCATTAGGCACACTGCTGGGGCAGGGTCATGTCTGAGTCAATGGTCCCAGCAAGTGTTATGGGGTTGCTTGAGACAAGTCTTTCATATAAGGCAGAAAGCAAAGGCCGACCACCACTCATTGAATTTTTCATGGGGTGTACTCGTGCTGCTTGTTGTCCCAGTTCGCCTCATTCCAGCTCGGGCAACAATTCACTTGTCTGAATTCATTATTAAGTCCCCCCTTTCACATGATCCTAATCTGCTTGGTGGGAGAGAGGGCACTCCAGCAATTGCCAGGTCATGCCAGGAGGAAGTTTTGCTGCATCCTACTGATGAGCAGAAGCTGTGCTGCCTCCAGCCTCTTAGGACCAGGAGTACTTCTTGAATGTAAGGTGCTACAACACACTGGAGAATTTGGCTTGTTACAGTGATGGGTTCCATAGCCCTAGTCAAACATTTCTCACTTGGCCTGACACTCTCATGGGTTTTATGAAGAGCAAAATGCATGCTGCACCTGCTTTTCTTCCAGTAGCTTCCTGGCACATGACCAGTCAAACACAGCTCCCTTTCTGGAGATGCAGACTCGAGGAGCTCAGGATAAGTACTTCCAGTCTGGGGAGGACACACTAGCTGGAAGCGAGGGCGTGGATTTGGCAAGGACCTGCCTAAAGTCAGTTCCACTCCGCGTCAGCAGGACATGATCTATGTGAAGTAGTAGGCACAAACCCACATGAATTCCTGCCTCCGGTATCCCAGTCCTCGAGGACTTGGGGTCCACATGCTATGAGACAGCCATGAGCTTTTCCCTGCAACTTGCAGCTCTCACAGGTCACACTGCACATGTTCATGGCTGTGTGCACGCCTGCATTCTGCAACCTCCCTCCGCCACCCCTCCCCACACACACACACTTTCTTTCGAACTTGGCAGCATGGCAGAGACGGACTTCGGAGTTCTGGTCAACAACAGGTTGACAATGTCAACAACGTGCCCTTGTGGCTTTGTGTCTCCAGAAGTCCCTTCTGATCCTAACCATTCTGTGGTTCTGTGATTCTGTTCTCACAGCCAAGTTTTCAACCCCCCTCCTGCACCAGCCAAACATCTCCCGTTGTTGCTTCCTACCCCACTATGGTCCCTGCTGCTGTATCTCTCCTCCAAGCCCTCTGAGGATGCAAGCCCTAACACCAACACCTGGTTTCTTTGTTCTGCTGCTGGGAAAATTCCTCCTTCCTGGCCTTCCGTGGGGCACTTGGAGAAAACTGGCTTTTCCCTAGGCTTCAGCCACCCCATTTTTCTGCCTGGACCTTGCCTGTTCACTGCCTAATAGTCTTTAATGACTGCTTCTTTGAACGGCAGAGCCAAAGGCGCCACTCCTGTACTTAGTGTGGGAAGTATAAGCAGAACACAGATAGTGATTAGACGTAAAAACAGTTCATAAAGCTACAATGAATTTCATAAGTGGTTCACAGGCAGATTCTCCCAAAGTGTCAAAGTGATTATCTTTATTTCAAGTTTTTATTGTTTCATCTTGTTATTCAGTAGAGACTGATGTTTGAGTAAGCATGCACAATTGGACATGACTGAATCATACAAATCCTTCTCTACAGCTAAACACAATAGCATAAGAGAGGACAGACTGAATCAGAAAGAGAAACCCTGAGCAGAGGTTCATGAATTGACCAAGGACCTGGGTTATTTGGCTTCAGGTTCCTATCTATATGTGACCTTGGTCATTCAGTATCTCCAGGCTTGACCTCATTAGGGAAAGTACCTGCCAAAAGAGAAAGAAAATTTAAGAGAAAAGGAGGAGAAAGGGGGGACCTCAGATCCAGGGGTGACATAAGGACACAGGACAACAGGGCACAGTAAGATTTACAGGTTTGTGAAATGATCAAAAAGAAAAGTGTGCAGTTTGCTTGCAATCGCTTTGCCTGACAGCTTGAAATTCATACTGCTGCCGTTTCTTCTTTATAAGGGATAAGATTGACCTGTGGCACTATCTGTGCAGAATTCAACTGGAATTTTCACTCAGCTCCAGCTCATTCAGAAACCATGAGGAAGTACTCTGCCCATTGCTATAACTGAACTGCAGTCACACCTCCAGCTCAGAGCAGCAAATGTGGTCCCATAGATGAGACATCTGTAGCAAAAGCAATTCTGATGAGAAATTCTGTCATTTCCATATGCTCAGGATGATCTGGGACAATTGCAGATGCAGCCCCAGTCATGCAGTCACAGAGGAAATCTCCACTGTATCAAATTAGTACAACAAACTGCAGTCCCATACCAAACCATGCAAAAGGATGGGATGCAAGCCTCTGCTTTCCAAGGGACCTACCGATGTGAGGCATAGAGACATATTAGACTACTTGGCAGAGGTTCAAGTAAAAGGCTTGGATGGTATCACTGCAGATTTTCCTATGCAGGGAGGATGGCCAAACACAGTGTCAATCTGCAGCTCTTGACGCCCGTTAGACTGGCAAACAACCTCAGGTAGGGTGTTTTGCCAAGGCCTTGCCACATGTAAAGGCTGTACAAAAGTTGCAGCTCTCGAGCAACCCGAATTCCCCACTTTAGGAAGAAGCAAGCCACTGAGGCCAATGCTACCATCTTCCAGTCAGAGCCCACTGCACACCCACCCCAGGCTCACCCTGCAGTAGAGCCGTTGCCACTGCTTTCTCATAACCTACCTGCGGAAGTCCCAGCTCTTGGAGGTGACCAGTAGCTCTTGGTTGTGAGTCAAAAGGTCAGAGCCTGTCTACTGCCGGAGTGGTCCTGAGATGGAGTAAGATACGATTATGTTTCTGGCCCATTTTCTTTCCTGTGGGACAGGGCAAACTTTCTGGCACCTCTGCACCAAACATTCTGGCACCTCGATTCCTCCTTCTGTAAAGTGGTGCTTCTGTGAGCACTTGGCCATCTGACGGGGAGAGGGGACATTCAGAAACATTTGGGATTAATTTCTATATAGCGAAAGCCTGTATCATTGTGGCATGTAAATACATAACAGTAGTACCCTTTCTTACGACTATTACACTATTTTGTGTGAAGAAGATACTTTTTCTCCAGGAATTTTATGGGGTTGTAGAAATAAAAAATGGTATCATGTACTAACCGGAATACAAAATTTAGAATACATTTCAGATCTAGCACATGGAGGGAAATAATCTTCTCTTGGAAAGATCAATTTCTTTAGCATATCCATGCTAAGATGTCACTAGCATTTGTATGAAGGACACCTCAGTGTCCCAGCTGAGGCCAGGTCCATATGGCGTTATGAACTGAACACATCTAGGGGTTAGAAATCACATTAATTCCTTCTTTAGATGTTTTCAAACCAAATAAACAGAAGAAACATATAATCTAATTTTAAAATTGGGCAACTGAGGCACAAAGAAATTAAATAATCACCACTGAGATACTGAAGTGCATACTATACTTAAACAGTAAGTCTATTCTTTGTCTCATATCTTTTCTTTGAGAGGCTTCACATTTTGCTAATTAAATACAAGCAGCAATGACTTCAATCATAATCAAAAAGAATGCATTTATTTCCATTGTAAAAAGAGATTCTCCATCACTCATCAGCTGTAGGCCACATCTATGCATTTTTCCAGGCAATTGTCCTCCCAGTGTGTCATCTCTCAGTTGCATTTGTGTCTATATAACATACAGACACTGACTATGAACTGAAGCTGTTGCTCTTGTCATTTCACTGGTCATAATAATCTTTTTTTCTCCCCTTGCACCCCCAAAAAGAATCACGACCATTTATTTGTAGAACTTGGCCACTGAGCTTTTGTTTTCAAAAAGAAGGTGTCTACACTACTGGAGAGTGAGTTTCTCTCACTAAGCATCTCTGTGTCTTCTTCATCAAGACCTTGGCAGATGGGACATAGGTGAGTACCTTGTCTGTAAAAATTTTGCGGTAAGTGGGAACATGTTGTAAGCTGTTCCTAACAGCAGAGTGGTTTTATTGATATAGATATCTAAGTGTATATTTGTGTGGAAACAAGGAACTCTGCCCAAACAGTGAGGAAAATACAGCTAGATACAGAGCAGTGTCTCATTCTAAGGATATTCTACAGAGCCTGAGAAAAGCAAAGTGTAAGCAGAAAAAGGTCTTCCCAGTGCCCGTGTCAGATTGCTGGGGACATAAGAGGGTGGCAAAAGCAGAGAAGCTACAGATATGAACTAAAACTATCTGAAAGAAGAAATCCCCAGTAATTTCCATGGTCATTTGATAAGGTCTCCAGGGAGCAGATGATCAGCCAAGATAAGATTGTGAAAACATACAGAATTTCCTTTCTGTCTGTGCTACATATTTAGCAATGTACCATAAAGACTGCACGGGACAGCATCATTTCTTGACTATGCAATATCATGTATCTATTCAAACTTTCCTGTGCAAGACAGAAGCATAATGCATTATAATTATTATAATTATAAAACTATTTATTTTTCTGCCACTTCCAATTTTTTCTCCAGTGTCTCAGCTCATTGGTTTCAACATCCATGATATATGAACTGCACTTCAGCTTTCATTCAGAGGTCCTCATTAGAGCTGAAAAACAGCAAGAGGAAAAGTTTAGTCAGGGGACCAGAACAAAAAATATTCACACCTGCATCTGAAAGTTAGTTGTAAAATTAATTATTTTTTCTTTAAGAAGCATTTCCCTACTCTTCAGCTTACCAAGAAAGTACTTAATGATGCATTGCTACAGATCAATACGGGCTTTTCCTAACTGCCGTATCAGGGTCTGATACATAACCTGCTGCTGTTCAAATCCCGGGACACACATGGAAGTTTGTGCCTTTCACACGAATGTTCCTTCTCCTAAATCTGCCTTTTCTCCTTCTGTATTGAGTTGGTGACCAGAAAATGTGCGAAAAAAATCCCAAAGCAATTCTTGACTGACCCAGCAGAGAAAAAGACCTGCTGGCACTTTTCCAGCAGCCCTGACACTGAGGTTATTGCGGAAATCCAATCGCAAGCTTTACAATTAGAAATTGCGTTATCAAAATTGTTTGTTGCCATGTTGCTTGTTTTTTGCCATGACTAGGGTGAAAGGTGACAGAAAAACAGAGTACTGATAAAGAATCAGTAAATACAACAGGCAAGCATACGGGACAAGGCACAACAATTAAGAAAAGACCATTGGGATTAGGTTTCTTAGCCCTATGTTAGACCTCTGACAATGGAGTTGAAGAATGACTGACAGAGGATCATGACTGCACTGTTCAGAGTTTGGATCCTGTAAAGCCCCTTGCTGGAGCCCTGACACAGAAGTTATAAAATAAACCAGACAGAAAAATAGTATGTACTTCACATTTGGAGCTACAGACACCAATCATCATTCCATGGCACACATACAGCAATGGGAAAAGATATATTAAGGAAATCCAAGTCTAGCCAGCACTATAAAACTCTAATTGTAGTGTTAATTCTTCAAGCAGACACTAGAAACAGTTAAAATATCCCAGTAATTCTCTAATCTCGTCTGTCTACCTCCTAATTCCATCATCTGCTGACATCCAGAGAATCTAAGGTTAAATGGTTCGATCACATCTTCCCTGCCTATCACAATAACACAGAGAACCAGCAAGGTGCTGAGCATTCACATGGTGTCAACACAGGTGAGACCACTGTGCACTTTCAGGGGTTGCTGCTTTCCGCTGGGTCCTTACAGGAATTCAAGAGTTGGATGCGAGTGACATGCAATCACTTCCTCAGGCAAAATAAAACAATGGGGGAAAGTGTGCAAGGGTTGTGAACAATCTGAAGAGGAAAAGGAGAGTGCAGTCTCCCAAGACTATATTTAGTCTTGTTTATCATCAGTGATTAACCCTGATCTAATCTATACCCCCTGAAGTATATCCAGGTCACAATCCATTTGTGTGAGGAACAACACAGTATTCATGATCCAAGATTGTTCTACATTCCTTTAAGCAACAGCTGACATAGACCCTTATTCCAGATTGTCTCTTAATATTCTGCAGAGGGATCATGTATTCTGGGCATCAAACCAGCATCAACACTCCCCAGTGGGGGTGGCTAGGGAGAGAAGAAGGACAAGTGGAGGTACGAATATCTCACCAAAACAAAACAGCAGAACTTTATGGCTTCTCCCCGGTCTCCACATTTGTTGGTCTTCTGCAAGTGTGGAAACCTCACCAAGAAGGATTCTTTGAAATCTCAGGTTCGTGCAGATCTCTGTCCTGATTTGTTCAGAATATTGCAGAAAATAACGTTTGCCTTGGTCTTGCAGGTATGAGTATTTATATCACACAGCAGAGGCAGTAGATACATCCAGGGAATATTCCCTTTATAAAGAAAAGATGTTGCTGGCAGCAGTAAGTTAAGCTATTCATACAACCTACCTGAGATGAAATTATACCTTTCTTTGTGCAGAAGTACAGAAAGTATATGGTAACACAGCTGAGACACATTCTTAAGAAAACAGCTATTAAAAATAAAGCTATTAAAATAATGCCTAGGTTGGGCATTGAGGTTAATGCATTTGCCAGGGTTTCTACAGCAATGCAGTGAATTAACTTTCAATCCCAATGAAATAGTCTTCTATTTTTACTATATATAGGGATTCAATTTATATCTTCCACTGTCCAGCTCCTCCACTCTCCTTGACTATTTTCAGGGAAAAAAAAAAAAAAAGAGGATGAGAGGATGGAGGCATGGCCATTCATTCAACTTGACAACGTACCTGCTAAAGTGTACATGTATGGAATGACCACTTCAGTGTATTTGCAATGCAGCTGTTGTCTTCTAAAAGTGAATCAGCTGATGCACAATGAGTCAGAGAGATGCTGAGCTCCTCAGAGTCCTGTTGGCTCCAAAGGGAACTACAGTATCTTCAACAGCCTTCCTCCACTCCAGCATCAGGATCTCTAAAGACCAGGCCAAAAAAATAGTTCAGCCTGCAGGTCATATTAGAACTCTGGGCCTTTTTGCACCTTCTCAGGAATATGAGAATTAAAATTATTTCCTGACATCTCAAGTATCTGTTACAAATACGCAGACTGCATAAATATGTTTTAAATAAAGTGGTTACCACATTAGCACAGTATTTCTGAGATCTGCTGAGCTAATCCCACAACTCTAACTGAACTGGCTTTCCTCAGATCTTTGCAATATTTACCCCGAGTCTGTCACATAGGCTAACAAGAATCATGGGCTCCTCACAAAACTGATAAGCCTAACAGTACATCTTCCAGAACAGGACCTTAGCCTACCGCTCTTTCTTACTGCCACACACTGACACATCCAGTCCCTGAAAAGCTGCCTCCACCCACACACTGTCCCACCAGAAGAACCGCAATTTGCTCTACATGCTTTCCACCAGGCAACACAATGGATATCCTCCTCTGTCTACCCTCGTGCATTATGTAGAAGAGACATAACTGATTGTATTAATGCTAGCTCAAAGTCACACGCACACGTGCACACACAGTCTCAGATAAATCCCTCTCTCTATTACAATAAATATCTCATTAAAAATTACATATTCTGAATTGATTCAGCAGCAAAATAGCAGCTGTTGTATAGTTTGAGGGGGTTTTATTTTTAACTTATTAGTATGCTGATCAGATTCTTGTAATCAGAAACAAGGGATATTAATCTCATAAAGCAAGTAAACTGTATTTTATCTGGGGAAAAAAAAAAACATGTTGGCAAAGCTGTATTTTCTTTCTTTTCTTATTTCAGGAGGTGAGAACGCATCTGTAGGTGGAGTTGAAAGTCATTGCAGGTCATCACCATAGGCCCAGAGCAGTAGAAGGAGATGAAGAGAGGACAGAGAGCTTTCTATTTTTGGTCCCATGGTTTAACTCTTGTCTTGATTTGCAGACTGAGAGAAGTTTCTAGACACAGTTCATGTGAACAGAGTTGGTGGATGCCTCTCTGCCCACCTCAGTAGAGTCATGTTTACATAAGCTGTCCCTTGTCAGGGAGGGAGACAAATGAGAGGCCCAGGGATTTAGACCAGCACTTGTTAAAGAGAGTAGGACCCCTTTTAGTAACTACACATAGGTATTGCATAATACCATTAGACAGGGAGAAGAGAGGCTGACCTTCTTACTTTCCTCCATGGACAATTTCTTCAGAAGACATGCAAAAGTTTGGCAAGGAAAGAGGTAAAGGGAGGAGCCATTGATTGGCAGGCAAGAGATTCAGGTTTGAGCATCACTGGTTCAGAGACTGCAATATAAAATCTGGAATGTTTTAAATAGAACCGATAGGGAAGAGGTAGTTATTTGGTGCTTTCTGAATAAGTAAACTGAACAAGATAAAAGACCTGAGGTGCCTATGTATTTAGTCAATCACCAATCTGCAAGAAAAGAAAAGGTAAAGGGGAAAAAAAGGGGGGNAACTCAACAAATGGTTATATTTAATTGAGCTAAGGATATTGAGTTATTTAGATGTTTTAAAAGTTTAATCAATATCCTTCCCCAGGTTCATTAAAAACAGGAGTTAATGTTTCACAAATATGCATAGGGAGATAGCAATGCAAAAGATGCATGAGTTTGACCAGTCAGGTTGTTTTCTAAGAGTGAAATACAAGTAAAACTAATAAGGTCTTTTTGGGTTTGTCCTACATAACTTCTGAGGGAACAGGACTCTGGTTGTCTCCAATACAGTCAATCAAGAGACAAATTCACAATGACGACTGTATCAGATTTAGTTTAGACTAACCCAATAGGATTCGTCATCTAACCTTCCATGAATAGACCCAGTCACATAAAGCTGCATCTAGTGAGGCCAATTCAGTTATATGCACAAAACCAAAACAACGTTTCCAGAGGCTTGGAGGCAACCAGGTAGTCATGACCTAACTGGCGAGCATTGAGTTGATGCAGCTAACAACTAAAATTTTTGCTTTTATTTCTCCAAAATATAGTTTGGGTTTGTTATTATTTTAGCTGCATATTTTTATTTGTTTCCAGGAATAACCTGCCAAAATTACTTGCAAACTATGCATTAAATATCAAATGCATAGCTGATTCTCTGAAGACTGTATATAAATTTTTAAACTTGTGGTTTAATATCCTGCATAAAACGAGAACTTCGAGAAAGATATTCCAGGAGGCATGAATTCTGTTTGAGATAAAGAGACTTTTCTGCTTGGGTTTTTTCAGTTTCGTTTAGGGTTTTTTTTTTTGGTAGAGCATATAGCACTGGATTAAGCCCAAGCCTTTGCTCAACAGACACATTTAGGAAGTTCAGAATTTGTCAGAAGCCAGATGAACACATTCGGTAAAATAAGCATCCTGTACGAACCTAATGTCCTGTCTCTTTTCCCAGGAATCCTGTAGCTGTCAGAGGCAAAATAGGGGATTATGTTTGCCTTTGGTGTGATTTGCCATCCGTATGTTCTGCCATGTGGATACAAGTTGTGAAGGTATAGCTGGGAGAGGAGCTTAACAGAAGGTAGAACTAGTGTCCCTGAGGACAGCCAAAGATGTAGAGGTAGCCCTGGGCTGTACTACAGGCAATAAGATGCAAGAAGTTCTGTAGTCAGAGGACAGTTCAGGTAACAGACTCAACCTTCATCTGCTGTAGCAGAAGTGTAGCATTGTCACCAGTGAATGCCCTACACTGCCCTGGTATTTTTATTTGAATCAAAACTATAGCCATAGGAAGACAGTGGCCAAAGTATTAAGGTGAACTGAAAATTTTGAACTGGATTTTTTTGGTGTGTATTTTCATAGAAGCTGTTTTACATGTGATAACCTTACCAGACAGGTCATTTATCCACAATGGTTGCTGAAATGAAAACCAAATGACACCTACCAGTTCTGTTTGTATGTGTGCTATTACTGCTCTTCTTCACATAATGCTGGTGAATCTTGTAGAATAAAATGCCGACATTGGCCTCAGAAAGAAGATGTTCTCAGTTCTTGAATCTCTAAACCTTTGGGAAATCCCTGGTAGATCAGCAAATAAAGGCACTCAGAAGACAGTAAAAGTGATTTAGCCTCAAACCCTGGCCTGCCACTTGCAACTCTTATACTGATGAGCTCCAGAGTTCCTTTATGAGATACAATAATAGCTGAGTGATTCCAGCTCATGTATTTGCAGATCTGCAAGATGTAAGATTTAAAGATACATACAGATACTGAAACCTTGCTCAAAAAGACTGAGAGCAACTAGAAAAATCCAGCGCTTACTGATAAGGCAAATATTGCCAGTCCGTTGACTCACCAACCAGTCTGACAGATGTTGCTGGTGACCTGTGGCAAACAAAGCATTGGAGCCAGTATAAGAAGACTGCAGGAATGGTGATGTCAAGAGTTATCTTTCTGCACAGACATTTCATTCATTGATGTCCGAACAGCAACTTTGAAAGCGTTTTCAGACATCAGCTAGTAAAAAAGTGGCTGAGGAGGATGTCAGATCCAAAGGAAGTGGGAAGCAACTTGGAAATACATTATTTGTGACTCAGACCAGAGAAATAGATGTTAAACTCTATTTTCTGCCATGATCACCATGAAAAAGAAGAAAGACAACTACAACCAGAGAAATATCACTGCATGTATACCCTGCTGAAGACATCTCCTGGCTACTTGTCTGCTTTGTTGATGGAACAGGCTTGGTCCACAGCAGGAAGGTTGTTTGAAAGGCATTTGCAGACCTTGCAAAATTTGATGATCATTAGCTTGAAATGAAGGTGCAGAAATTCACGGAACTGAAACAGTGCCAAATTTCTTGAAGGTAAAAGGTGCTTACATGGGCAACAAAAGAGACACAAGCATTAATTTCCAGGACAACCCAATAAAACACAATTTTGCACACCCACAAGAAGAAACCATATTTCTTCCTTGAAGAACAGAACAAATATCAGATTGAAAAGCTAAATAGCATTACAGTGTTTTCTGTACACCATGTGTGAGCTGCTCACCTTCAAGCTCATTAAAGACCTCAATGAAGAAATAAAACATTTAAAATCATCTCCTCCATTCCATGCTTGAAATTAAGGACAGTGATCAGTTCCTAATCTCTGCTGAACACCCAGCAGGCTTCAGCAACCCAACATATTGCTGATTCTGTCAGAAAGACGGAACTTTTGAATCAGACTCATAAGATTCACTGACTCTAATTATATAGCACAACACACTCCCTTGGGCTTGATGCATGCAGCGTAACAACTACCCTGTGTGTCTTTTTGAAGTGGCATCCTATTAGTATTGTGGCAGAAGAGCGAAGGACTCAGAAAACTACACCTTTTTTTTTTTTCTTTTTTTTTTTTTTTAATTTGGACAAATGCAGAAGCTTTTTCTCAGACTCTTCAGAAGCTGCAGAAGTTAACATGCCATCTGGATGTCCCTGATATGTAACAACAGCTACCAGTGGCTGCTGTTATCAGCCATCTGCACCAAGAAGGCAAAATCCAGATTCTGAACTCCTTTTTTTTTTTTTTTCCATGTAAAGACATTCCAGTCTTAAGCAAGTGCAGTCACACAGAGGTATTTTCAGATGTAAACCTAACCTGCTGGGTCAGAAGTTGTGAGTCGAAAAATAGTGCCAAAGACAATTTGGAATGGTTGTATCAGCAGTGCCCAAAGCTGCCTCCAGGCTTATGAAATGATGCTATGCCTGTGCCTATCACACCACTGTGGATTTATACATCTGCTACAGATTCACAATTCCATACAGTTGTAGCAGCCATAGTTCTATACAATGAGAAAGGCTGAGAAAGAAGAGAGGAGTGTGATCCTGCTCCATGAAGACTTTGAGAAAAAGGAAAATTACCCCAAAGTTTGAAAAACAGAGCTACTGTGGGCATTATCTGATGCATCTAAAAGTAAGGTATTACCACCAGAGGTACTAACATGGTATCCCTTAACAGGCATTTCTAACCCTCAGAAGATCACATCCTAAGCCAGACATCTCAAGTAAGTCACTGGATTTTGCCCTGGATTTATTCCTTTCCGTTGCCTATAAAAAGCAACCTAGATCATTAGATATCTAGAATTAAGAGAGCTGAGACATTTTCATCATAAGAAGATACAGTTATTTTCTTAGTTATTTAAACAAGGAATAAAAATGTTATGCTTGTGCTAAGAATCACTTTCTGACTAGTAAACAATTACAGTGTTGTCATGCAAAAAGATAGTTTCCTTAGACAGAAGGTTGACACGAAGAACAGTTATCTCATGCATGGAAAGATATGAAGTCTGCAAGCATAAGTAATGCTAAAAGCATCATTCGAACTTACTACATAAGTCCTACCAAAGGTAAAATTTTAGTCTTTTTGACTTTACACCATTAAAGTACCTAGAGTATGAAAAATGACCTTGTGCAACTACGGTAATTTCAGACCTCCGGCTGTTGTAATTGGGTGCATCTCCATTGACTCTAGCATAACTCTGCTAAATTACCCCACAATGAATCTGCCAATTTCCACAAAACTAGGAGACTCAGATAATTATCAGAACATCCACCTTGCTTTGCATTGTGAGTGAATGCAGCTGCAATGGTCTAAAAGACTGATCTTCCATAGAAATTCCTGTGCAGCCCTGACAGCTATAGATGTTTTCAGCTGGTCAAATACTTCGGTAGCTGCATTGGCAAATATTCACTCAGTTCTGTAATTATAATATGCTTTTTTAAAAAGGTTTATTAGAGGGGATATTTTCTTTGCACTATTGTCTAACGAACAATAGGGGATGCACAAAGTATACATGGGCTGATGAGTACAGCGTGTCTTGTACCACCAGCGTGTCTGCGACCACCTTTGTGCAAAACCACTTTTTCAAACACCTTGTAGATCAAAAGCACAGAGAAATTACTATTGCTGCTCCAGTTCATACACCGTGCAGAGGGACGGACAGAAGCCAGATGCATAGCAGTGCCCTGCCATGACTGTCTGAATACTTTATGTAATTTCCTCAGTTTTACTATGCTCTTTATCATCTATACAAACATATAAACTCGGGAAAGTTTTCTCTTAACACAAAATCTATCTCATGCAAAATTAACACAACCTGTTGTCCCTTAATATCTACCAGTATGTGAAGCAGGCACTAAGATGAAGCACGTTAGGCAGTAATTTTTTGTAATCTTCCCGGTTGCTGACTAAAATATTTGAGTCAGAGGTTTCACCAAAAGAAGAAACATAAATGGCTGAAACAACAACGTCACTTTGCTGAACCTCATGCTACTGAGTTTGCAAAGAAAATGTCCCGAGTGACAACTTAGTGAACACAAAAACAAGAGACAGAAAGTCTGTTCAGCATCACTAAAAATTATGTGTTAAATAATCAGGCAGGAATAAGACTTATCTAATCAGAACCTTGGCTACTCCCAGGTAAGCATCTATTTTAAAAGACAATTAATTTGTTTCCTTTATGTGGCAGCAATGAGGAAGGTAGCAAGTGTGTTCACAAAGGAAATAGTGTCATGAATTAACAAGGGGATAGCTGCAACTTGATGCTTATTCGAAATTTGATCATAAACAACCTATAACTTGGCAATCAGAAAACAGGGGTTTTATTTCAAATCTTATTTCTACCTTAGTACATGGATGTGAAATCTGGAAATCTATCAGAGGTAAAGGCAGATGTCTAAAGGACTTCAAAAGCAAATGACTAGAAAAACACTAGATATTAAATGGAATACATTTATAAAAAGCACCGAGATTCCTCTGAAAATGAGTCTTTAACTCTAAAACTATCAAGCAGTTGAAGTACATGCAGCATGAGTTAATAATTAAATCAGAGCATCTGCTATTGCAAGTGTGTGATGAAATGCTGTGAAAAAGCACATAGAAAGGGTTTTAACTGGTAAAAGTGTCAGAACTTCACAGCATAGAGGTTTTGGAAATTGCGTCTCATCTCTGGAAACAATGACTGAACAATCTTTATGACACAACTGTTGTTTCTTATGGCACAAAAAATTCAGATTCAAATAACTGAATGAAAAAACAGAACCTTCTGAATTAATAGACCAAGCATATAACCACATACAGCAGATATACAGAGAGAAAGCTCTCTTAGCTTGCTAGCAAACTCGATGATAAAATATGTTATCAGAAACATAGATCAGCTCACAAGTCAACCGTGAATAAAAAGTCCTCTTTTTTTGGAACGAATTTTTTTTTTCTATTTCTAATGTAGTTCAGTGCCTACTTTTTCACAAACTATTTGTCCTTTAATTGACTAATAGACATTGGTTTTTAATGCCTTTTTTCAAGCAAAACAGCCAGTGAGACCAAAGTGATAATATATAGCAGAGGGAAAAAAATAGCTTATTGTTCTGTTATGAAATGGTAATTAACCTAAAATATCAATTATATTTTTTTCTAAATGCATCACAGATGTTAATATTTTGGGTTTTGAACAAACACTTCAGCATCATTGGTTGTTCTAGAGAAGCTAAAATAATCTAACCTTTTCCCTCCCTTCCTAATAAGGAGTGTGAACACTTCTCTTTTTTAATTAAATGCTGAAAATATATGAGATCATTGAGAGTTACATAGGCAGATTTGGCAGCCTTTTCATATTTACTTGGACTGTTAGGTATATTTTGTGTATGCCTGTATCAAAATAAGTATGTAAACCTTTTTTAATTTTAGTAAGTCTTTTTTATTAGACATGGATCAGACACTGATAATGTCAGTGGACCTATTCCCTGGCCACTTAACATTGTGTAAATTAGGAATAGCCTCACTGAAGTCATCAGATTCGTCGTGATGTAAACACAGCAAGAGGAGAATAGGGTCCAGGCTGTTGAAATAACTGAGGCACATGAGTAAAATCACTCCTGTCAGTCATCAACTGCAGATTGGCCCTGTGCTTTACGTTGGAAATGCGTTTTCCTTCTGCAGGCTTGTATTGGTTTTTCATTGGTAATAAGTTTCACCCAGTTAATTTGTTCCTTTATAAACACATTTTGTCACTGCCAGTTGTCAATAGGCCTACACCACCAAATACAGATCCAGACCCAAATTCAGCTCATGTTCCATTCTGCCCTGAGCGAGGCTTCTAGCTTGGCCCATTATATAATTGAGAGTAAACCACAACATACGGATTTGGATGCAGGTCCAGCCTCAACTCCCCTGGAGTATGGGATTCTTCTGATCCAGGGGCTTGGCTCCAGACCCGTTGTAATTTGTGCTATTTAATATCTGCTAATCTTTTATTTCTATTTCTTTGCCTCTCATTTTGGACTTCAGAAACATATTTGGAAAAAAGAATCAGAGGCAGTCAAACAGATCTTTTCATATTTATTCCAGCATCAGCAGACATTTGCAGGGAGACAACAGATTAAAAAAAGTGAGTGGGAAACAGCTGCAGAGTAATGTTTAAATACACAGGGCCTAATAAAAGCAGTCAAACACAGTGAGTTTCCACCCTCAGGACAGCAAAGTGCTTCCTGAAACCATTTGGGACAAAGGTGTATTCTGTGGGATGGTGTCAGGGCTGCTCACAACCTCTCTGACCTGCCCGAGCACTGGAAAGGAGAGACGTGGAGATACCAGGCACCTCCAGCAAGGGCTGCGAAGGAAAACAGTCCTGCTGCCTGCAGGCTGCTGCCACCATCACGCCTGCCTGACAAATACAAGGATGGAAGCCAGTCACAAAGGGTTTCCTGCTGTCTGCACACAAACGGGGCTTTGTGCTCTTGGTGAGGCGATCTGCTTTTGGCCTCGCCATGCCTGTCCTCTCCCCACATGTCTCCTACAGGAAGCAGTGCTCCTCCAGCAGCGCTTGTGCACCCCAGGACCCACAATCCAGGGAGCTAGCAGCAAACTGGAGGTGAATCAGAGAAGAACTATGAGAACAATTAAAGCATCAGGAAACGTGCCTGATGGCTTAAATAAATCAAGCCTTTCTCTGTGAAAAACACATTAAGGGGATGAATTAATTAGAGATTACAGCCACCTATGACAAATGAAAAATTGATAATCGAAGAGTTTTTGGTCTGGCAACAAAGAAGCAACAGAGTTTAATGTCTACTGAAGTTGAGGTAAAACAATTTAGTGTAGAAAATAGGCAGGGCATTTTGTCTGCTGGACAGACCTCACAAATATTGGATTTTTTTCCCCTGGAAGATAGGTTGCAGTTTAAGTAGGAATTATTTTAGGAAGTACAACTGAACACATTGCAAAAGGAACCAAAATAAAAGATCAAAACAGGCCCTCATAGCTTTGTAAATAAGAAGTCCAACAATAAGCAGCTATGCTCACATTCCAGGCTCCTGAGGACACATCGCAGGCAGGAACGTGAAATGACTTTCCAAAGGCTGCATGACAAATCTGTGCCCAGGACTGAAAAGAGATCCCAGGACTCCCAACAGGAATTCAATTTGTCCCTGCTGTGTTTCCATCCCTCCCTTTCCTTCTTTAAAGCTCTCATCACCTTCATGTCCTGCTTCCTTTTTGCTTTCCTCTGTGCTTGCAACCCGGTCCTGTTCCTACCTGGTCTCTTCTCTACCCCTCCTCCCCGCTCTTCCTCTTTTCTATGGAGCCTATTGAATACTGCACCGATGTCTTCTGCAGGACTGGGCTGGTGCATGTCTTAGGCTACAGTGCTGCTGACTACATTTTCCAGGAAACACACACGGCTGGAGGTGAAGGAGACACAAGAAAAAGGAAGCCTACTACTGTCCTGAACATCAGGAATTGGGACCAAATGGGTGTGCCAAAGAAGTTGAGGCCCGCAGTCCTTCCCCAGCAGCAGCCATCCCCAAGAGCAGCACTCACCCAGCACCAGCATCAGTAACAGCAGCTTAGAGCTGTCACTCCAGACAAGTGATACAGGAAGCTGTGTCTGCTGTGAAAAAACATTTAAAACCTCCTTGGCCATCTACCTATCTGCCATAGAGCACTCTCTATGACCACAAGATAAGTCATTCTACCGCTGACACCAATTCAATCATCTTACTGTAACCCTGCAACAGAGAGTTGCTTATCTGAGCATATGGAAAAGAGGATGAACCCAGGAGCAGCTTCAGCGTTAGCCCTCATCATTTTCCCAGTTTCTTCTTACCATAATAGTCTGCAGCGTGTACCTAAAACCGTAACCTTGTCTATTGCTTTAAACAGTCACTTTTCCTCTATTTCCAAACCCTCAGATCAGTTTTGTTCAAAAGAAGAACATATTAATAGCAACCTCTATATTCCCTCTAGGATGCTTCCAAGTCTTACTGTGTTTTTAATCTTTGCAGAGCCCAAAAAACCAACCACATCAGGCGATGTGAATACCAGGTTTTTTTCTCTTCTTTATGGACACGACTGGTTAGGAGTTCTGCAAAGATTTAAAACCCCATTCAATAAAACTATAGATTTTTTAAAGTTGCATCATGATATGATTGACAGGGGATTCAAAAGAGAAGATAAAAAGAATATTCCTGACATCCATAAAGGGGTAGAAATCTACAGAATAAATGGAGCAGCATTGACCTGCTCTCTAATAACAGCGAGAGATAAAACAACCTCATCAAAACTTGGAAGGCATCAAAAGCAGAAAGATTAAGCTAAGATTTCTGGATTTCCAGATTGCGAAGAAAAAGACTCTGTTTAATTGTTCCAAAACCACAGAATGAGTAAAACTGTTAAAATGGAAACCTGAACAATTCGTTTTGCAACAGTTTCAAACTAATATTCGTGGTCAAGGGGTGAAGAGGAACGAGTATCTCAGGTGGACTGGGGGAGCAAGGACCTACTACATATCTTATTTAGAATTACGGTCTGTAAGCAGAGTACCATGACTGGTGTATCATCTACAATCTCTAACCTCAGTTTTCTCGGTTTGCATTAAGGGTACACTCAAAACTAACTTCCTTGAGGTTTGTTTTCATCTTTCTCTTCAAGTATGCTTTTTTCCCTTCCAGCACATGGTAATACTTCTCGTTTGTTATGTAACAGAATATTCTACCCTGGGAAAATATTTTTTATTCATCTTGTTTGCAACTTTTCACTCTTTTCCGAAAAGTTAACCTCCTTTTTTTGGAAAACACAGTGAAACAGAAAACAAGAGGCAGGAGAGTTGCTTATTACCGCACATTTTGAGTAAGTCACAAGACAGTGCCATGATCTGTCACCACAAAGTATCTCGACCATTTGCTGTGGCTTTTTGTAGGCTGACACATTATGAGGCAACAAAGTTCATCAGTGGGTGATAATCCTGTTCCATGGCAACTTCCTGTGTTCCGTATTATTCTTCTTCTACACAGGGGCACAGGAGAATGTTTTCATGAAAGCCTGTAAATGCCTGCTGTCGGGCATTTCTGTTACCTGGTGACTAGAGCTCTCACCCAGGATTTTCTTTTTTATTTTTTGCCCATTCCAGATCACTCAACGTGAAGCATTTATTTTCAGTTACTACAGCCAAGACATAATCCTTTTCTCCCCGTAATTTCACCCCAGTTTTTGACCTGAGAGAAATCAGTGTGAATAACTGCAAGGAGTTTCTTCCATCAGACCTAGCTTTGAAACAGAAACAAAAAACCCAATAGTTGTTTTACTGCAGAAAGAGTTTTGTACAAGGATAATCCATAAAGTTTGTTTAAGTAGCTGCCGACCTAAAACTGTGCAAAAGAGAGAAGAACCATGCCCATTGAACTGTCAGATGTTAAATAAACCCACCATGAGAATAATATAGACTGAGCACCAGGTTTTTGTTCTGAGTGCAGTGTGTGTCCTTTGAAAGACTGAGGTCTCTGGGATACAAGATACCATATTGGGGGGGACTGCTGATTCTCCAATATGAGCAAGAGATTCCAACAGTCTTAGACACTATGTGTGCACAGCAACTTCTGCTGTGCTGCTGTCCACACCCAACCTGAGAATCAGTTAGCATCATCGCTTGTTAACAAACTCTCTTTGCACATTCAGCACCTTTAAGGAGAAAAACTTCAATCAACACTAGCCTCGCTGCAGCTGTGACTTCATCACAACCTTTGTGACACATTTAGCAAAAGAATATCGCATAAACAGCAGGATAAATTTATCTTTAACAGGTGATGAGTACTTAGGTTTGAATGAGAGTGATTTTAATCGAAGGAGGAGACAGTTACCGTATTCTTGACATAGTGCTTTTCCCTGTACTGCCATATCTTATTAACAAGACACAATGACATGAAAGCTTGGAGCTTCCTCAGTCTGGTCACACAGTACCACACTTGATTGTCCTACACAGATTTTTGTTTTCCCAACCGTCTGGGACTCTTGCAGATGAATTACACAATGTTTTCTTGAGCAGCATCTGTGCAGCAGAATTCTTTAGCCTCCAGAAAGGCTTGAGAAGACAGACTGCTTCCTTACACCTGGTTGCTTTTGTCAGCACATAAATCAGCCCCAGAGAGGCCTCTGTGAAGCGGTGTTGTTCCATGGGGGAGTGCCTCAGTCAGATAGGAGGGGCCGACAGTTCTAAATCTGGCTGAGAAAAACAGGGAGCTGGGAAAAGCCCAGGAGCTCAGAACTTCATAGTTTCAAATTTTCAAGGTGCTTTTTTTGATCATGTAACTTCCTCAACAGACAATTCCACAGGAAATTGCAGAAGATTTTCAGGGTCTACTATCTAACTGCAAAAGATGGGCATCACACATTGCAGAACATTGCAGACACAGCAGGAGAATCCCAGGAGACTGTAGGAGGAAAAAACTTGCAGTATCAGACAGTTCCTCATAGGTGGACACTGATCTCACGGGATTTGAAAGGACTTTTGCTGCTATTTCCTATTTCAGCAAAATCATATCTTCCCAGGTCTCCAGGGGGTCACAAAATATTTCTAATTCTCTGGAACATCCAAAAGTTCCCTTTCATATCTGAGTCATGAACCAAAACACTGAGGAAATAGCTCTAGCAAATGCCCTTGCAAGAAAGATCATTTGTGGCAGGAAAACGATACCTGCTGGAGCACTGGAGGTCGATCTGCACGTACAACACTCATGTGAAATTGCAGCTGTCCCCTCTCTGAAGAGCAGCTACTTCACTAAAAGCCTGCATAGCATAGCAGGAGTCCTTGCTTTCTATCAACCGTCATAGAACAAACTCTTGGCATATAGCAGGGAAACTTCATCTCCCAGATA
Source organism: Pampusana beccarii (assembly GCA_013399365.1). NCBI lineage: Eukaryota > Metazoa > Chordata > Aves > Columbiformes > Columbidae > Pampusana > Pampusana beccarii. Next base: position 81,470 of record VWYH01006911.1, read on the forward strand.
CAGCAGAAACAGCCTCTAATCCTCATGTCTTCCAACCATTTAGAGCTGCTTTAAAAAACCTCCTTGACTGCTATTTCTCTACACTAATCAAAGCATCTGAGTCTCTATCAAAGAAGTCAAAGAGGCTTGGAGGGTCTTTGGCACACACAGAACTGATTTCACTATTTTCCTTTTTAGCCTCTAGTTTCTCAGCACCTGCTTTGGCAGCACCTTCAAGTGGATGAGCCTCAACTGTTGTCAGCTTACAGCATCCCCGTTTGCATGCCCTATTTAATTGCTTGAAATTCAGAGGTATTGAGCACCTGGGACTACAGTGGAATTTAATGAGAGCTGTGTCTGCTTCCTCATCTCTGAAAAGTGAGGCCCAGAGGACTTCTTTTGAAGATGTCAATCGCTATACTCTGCCCTGACTTCCCATATTATTTCTAAACAAGCATCTATCACTCCCTATGCTGGTAGGTTTAGCTTTTGAATGTTAAGTGTCCTGGTCGAAGGCATCAATTTTAGTCTAACTTTGTCAGTTTTAAAAGGGGCAGGAATTATATTACTTTGTAATTCTCTCTTAACTTTGCTCTACTCTATATCAAATATGAATTATTGACAGAATCACCCCAATCTGTCACATTTTATGAGACACATATACCATGGGATACAGTAAATGGAGAATATAAGCTTATAAGCATATGCCAGTGAATATGAAAGGGGATTAATTTCTAATTCAGTGCATGAAACAAACAACAATGAAGAAAATTACGAAGCTTTGTGACCTAATAGTAGTACTAATAATGAAATTTTTCAGTGAAGTCTAACGGGATAAGCTAGAATCCCTTGTTAAAAAAAAAAAAAGCTTAAAAACAGACACAGGGACAAACACACACATACAGTTCAACTAGCAAATATGATTTAGGGACCAGATTACAAGACTTTTATTCATGTTGAACAGTACCTTCCCACCCATGAATGACCCCATTGAACCAATGGGACCATTCGTGGAACAAGGTACTATTCAGGTCAGGAGTAAAGTGGAAGGAATCAGAATCCATCCCGAAGTTAAAAGTAAACAGGAAATTCCACCAGCATATCTCACAGTAGTCAACAAGAAAAAAGAGTCAGCATTCTTCAGTGGTTCACATACTAAGATACTGCAGCCATCTGCACATGCCAGAAAACAACTCCAATATCTTATATGACTGTTAGCAAATCATCTCCACTACATATTTGCAGATAAGTGTTGATCAGAGAAATAACAGACAACAGGGACTACTGTGCTAGGTATGTAATACTAGGTAGTGCCTCCTCCAAGGAGGTTGTGATCCAGTAGCACAGCCAGGCAAAAGTGTATACAGAACAAGTGGCTCTACAACATGGTCATATGCAGCTTAGTAGCAGAGCTAGAAACAAAATCTTCAGAGCTAATGCAGTGTCCAACTCTTACCTGTCACTGCCACACACCTTATGTGACAACCACCACTACTGTGCTTCACGGGCACTGTACACATATTGCTAGATGATCAGTGGGGAATCACCTGGCTCATTAGGTATCCTTCAGGCCTTGGCATTGCAAGCTTTTGTTTAAAGACCCTTTACATGTACAAGTGTTTCACATTCATTCCCTGATGGATGAGGAGTACATTTGACTCTACTAGGTGGCTGCCCAGCTACTAGGCATTGCAGTGCCAGGTATATGTTCAAGGACACAACACATATGAAATTGTTAGGTTGGGCCATACTAAGAAAGAGAACAGTGACATAAATCACTGTAAAAGATATAGAAATAGTTTATAAGGAAGAGACAGTATGTAGGAATGCATGAAGGAGCGAATCAGACTAAATCGCAGGGGACTAGCCCATAGGGTTAAGTGTCCTTTCCCTTTCCAGTCAGTTATTCACTGTAAAAATAAAATATTAGGTCAGTAGTTAACCCCTCCCTCCACATCTTCTTGGAGTAACTTTGATGGAATGGGTGATCTTCTTGGTAAAACTACAAGATATTTCAACATTGTGAGGAAAACAGCAGACAAATGGAAGTTATTCCAAAAAATACTACTTGTGTACAAATACCACTGAAATCCTAAAATGCATACAAATTATAAATTAGCATGGGCAATTTGGCTTGCACATTTTAAGCAGAGAAAAAGGGAATACTGAAACTGGAAGCATCTCTCTGAGCTACTGCAGTTACTCCTCTTTGCAGAGTACATCAAACTGACTGTAATTAACTAAGCAGTAATTAAAAGCTTCAGAAAGAAGCTTGTATTGCAGTTGCGGAGAGGAAAAGCTTATCAACAGTTGAAGCACGGCATCTTCACACCCAGGAAAAATCAGTATCAGTGAACCAACTGCTGAAGACAACTACAGGGACCAACAGAAAATGAGGAAAGTAAGATCAGTGAGACAGCACGCCTGAGATACAAGGAAATGACACTGTTGGTGGTTAGGAGGAAAGCCAGCAATAATGAAGACTAATTCAATACATAAAATTAATTTTACTCCCAATTTTGCTGGCAATTCTGTCCTCAGTAAAAGGAAAAAGAAACAGTAAAACAAGCTTCTGCCTCTTGCCAGTAGGTATGATGAACAGAGCGTGAGTGCAAGTATGGATAGATGGACAGTCAACAATCCATGCCAAGTTTACACGTTTGACCACAAATACCAGTAATGTTGCCTTCCACCAAACAAGTCAAAACAGTAAGTCACATTTCTGTTATAAAAGATGTTGCTGAGTTCCCACTATGGGGGATCCCATTGCTGAGTCATCGTCTACCCGATGGGCCCCAAAAGCAGTTGAAACTCCATGTAAAATAAGGTTCAGACAGTGCCCCACAACACCTTCTTGAAAAGATTGTGTTGTACCTGAAAAACAAAGATGGTACTTTCTGGTGTGCAATGACAGCCAAAGGACACACCAAGGACTGAGGGACAGATGACCACCCTTTCCTGCTCTTTGCAACTTGTGTGTGTAAGGCAGTGACGGCACCATGTACCATGCACAGTGCCAGACTGCAGACAACAGGGCAAGGGCATCCTCTTCCTGGCGATACTTCTCAAGTTTTAGATCCTTCCTAAGGGAAGACCAATGTGACATTCCAGATTTTCAGCACTATTAGAGGGCTTGACTTCAGGCGCACCAGGCTTTTCCGTTGAGAGCGGTAGAGAAGGAATCCTCCTTTTTCTTCACACCGGAACGGGAACTATGAGATTCAGGTCCTGCCACAGGGGTTCAGAAGTGCTCGAGCAAAAGGACTGTGAACACTCTGGTCCTGGGACCACATATAGCATAGCCTCTCAGAGATGCCCTGCTGCAAGCCTCACAGGGCTGATCACAGCTATGCTTGGTCCCCCTTTCCTTCAGGTATTTTCATCTCATACCAAGGACTAAGGAATATTATTCCCCGGTTTCACAAACACAGCCCACTGTAGCTGCTTAGTCTAAGTATTCAAGTGTTTTCACTCCCTGCTCTGTAACCACATGCTGGCATTCACCATCATTGACTTCATAACTCAATCTCTTCCTATACCATGAGCTGTTTCTTCACTGCACTTTCAAGAAACTTCTTTTATAATAAATACTAAGCTGAAATAATGGCTTCTGTGCCTACTTGTTTTACCAAAAGACTAACCAGATAACAATTTAATTACACTGCTAAAGAGACACTAGAAGTTTCATCTGAACTGGTTACCAACATCACTGCTCCTTCTTTTTCCTGCTAACTCAGCCAATTAAAGTTATTAGAAGTACCATGTGATGTTCTCTGCTAGCTTAGTTTCCCAATTTCGAAACTTTCTGTCTTTTCTGAAGATAGCTTCTGGTTCTTTCTCTTCAATACTGGACAGAGTTTATGTGAATGAGAAGGAAAAAGGCAATAAAGAAGCACAGTAACAATGACCCCTCCCCTTTATTCAAATTTCTCATTTCTCAAAGCTTTGAATATACTTTAGAAAAGGTGGTAGCCTTTTTGTATTAGCTTTCCCTTCTCTTGCCATGCAGCAAAAATCACACAAAGAATCCTTACTCAAGACTAACTAAATGGCACCCATTAATGCACTCTGTAAGGTACACACATCATAGGGTGGTGACTTTGCCCTGTTTTCTGATCAGGATAATGACTACATCTTCTTTCTATGACTCTTCTCAATGTTTTCGAAATGTGTGATGTTACAAATAACAGTAACATGAATTTCTGTTACTTATCTGGATAAGAATCAAAAGCACATGAGCTAAATATTCAGTGGCAATTATACATTCAATAATAAACAAGGTCAAATAACACAGGAAGCTCACTACCAGAAAAAATCTTTATTTACATCAGATCATTTTGACCATTATCGTGCTCATGCATAGCTAAGTACAATTTCAGGTATGCATTATGTTGAAACAAAGTATTGATTGCCAAATATCTCCTGGATGCAACCTTCTTCATTCAAAATTTTTCTTAGACCAATTTACAAAAAAAAAACAGAAAACACAAAATTACTTACATACTCTTCCTTCTGACACACTGCTAGCTGTTCTGCACAGCAAAATTATGGAAAGACTGACTTATAAGGTGCCTATTCATTTACCCTAGGTCCTCAACATACCTGTAAAATTCCTGGCTGAGATAAGGGCAAGGTTTAAAAATGCTGGGTATCCCATAATCCATGTTGCAAGCTTTCACCTTCTTGGTCACTGTATGATATCCAGCCCAAAGAACTGTAGGGGAGGACACTATCGTTATCAGTGCTTGGTAATATCCAAAAAGTGTAAAAAGGGTAGACAGCACAAGCCATGTCACATGCCAGCCTTCCAGCAACGAATTTACTCCAGAAAGCAGTGGTCCTCAATTGATAGCAAATGAAAACGAACAGTGCAAGGTGACCTTGAGATGTTCTTAAGAAGGCAGAAGACCTGAACCATCTAGAGACCTATTTCAAGGTGAACCTTGGTAATCAGATGAGAAAGGGTCACTTATTCATAGGTCTTCCCAAAGGATGCCATAAAAGAGGTCTTTAGAGCCAGCTTCAATCAACTGTGAACAGCGGTTTCCTCTGCAAAAAAGCCAGGCTCCCACATTTTCACACCATGTTTTGTAACCTGAACCTATATTTAATTCATTTTTCCCTTCAGACTACAGGGTATTTAGCCATCTGTGACATGGTTACACCAGCTACCAGATTCCCTTCACTGCTATGAACACTGACAATTCAATGAAGTCTAATTGATGACCTTTTAAAAAGGACTCAGATTAAGAATAATTAGCACACAAATGAGTAACGCTCAAGATTCCAGTGAAGTAGTGACTTGATAAAATTCAGCATACCTTAGGGGAGACACACTGAGCAGCAGTATAAAGAATGATGAGATTTATTGCAAGAAAAACACACAACAGACATTTTGTATTTGTATGCCTACATTCCTTATTCATTGAAGATCAGCCTCAGGAAAAAGAAAAAAAAAAAAAGGTATTGTGGGGAAAATGAGAAATCCTTAATTAATTATGATTTAGAAAATAAAGAAAACATTCATACAGTTAAGTGTCAAGACAGACAAGTGTGATCTAATACTGAAGGCAAGACCTAAGTCATGGATAATACAATATGTACAGAGAAACTCTGCTCTTAGAAAGAGGTACTTACCAACAGTCCCCTGCATGGGCATCTGTGTGTCTGCGCACACACTCAGACACACATATGCCATTAATCATATATTCCTGCAGAAGGATACGGGTAGCTGGGCAGAAAAGGAGGCAGGCAGGGATAGCTGCCAACGTTAAGGCCCAGAAAGAAAAAAGGAGCACTGATGAGTCCATGCTGACCTTCTTTCTTAGAGCTGACAGGCAGAAGTCATAGAGAAGGAAGGGAAAAGGTCTAGCACACCTTAAGTAGATGTGCTGAGAATATTTAACAAGAAAAGTGGCGACATTTTTCCATCCTGGTGGAGGTTTGCTCTGGCATTGGGTGAGAAGTGTGCAGCACAGAGGTGTTATGCAGCCACAGCAAGCTTGCCTTCTTGTAGTTCTGCGGGTAACTACCCTGTGCTTTACATTACCAGAAACAGAGCCTTTTCACCATGAAGTTTGTCAATACTGCTGGCATGATATGAATCTGTCTAAGTACCTTACTGGAGCTCCTGGACCCTGTGCTCAGGAGTACAATGAAACCATAGCCTGCCTCTCCCCCTGCACCACTGTGGGCCCACAGGAGAAGGAATGCTGTGATTTCCACCACCTCTACCATGCACCGCGATGCAGCACAAGCAGGATCCAGCACATACCGAAACAGGTCGACAGAGCACAGAAGTATCACATAGCAGGGAGCTGTCAGCCTGCTGGCCCCAAAATAGAAGTGCTACCTGAAGTGTTAATACAGACCTCGCTGTCAGATATGTCAATGTTTCTCTCAGCACCAGGGGACTACACCCTTGCAATATCCCAGTGGGGTGTGGAGGAGAGAGGGTTAAATCTCATTTTGAAGAAGGAGCATGATGCACCAGGCAGGTTCAGAGGCTTGCCTAAAGTGGGAGTGTCAGCCCACTAAACTGTTGACTCCACATTATGTTGCAGCTTTACAACCCTCATTATTTGGTCTTATACTGAAAATTTAGCCACATTATTAACATAATTCATTTCAAACAACAGCAGCTGATCATGATGGAGTTCTCATTAAATTATATCACCATTACAGAGTGTGTGTGTGTGTATATATATATACATATACACATCACAGGTGGGCTGTACCTCTCAACAAAATCTGCTCTTAGTGATATAGTCACTTCAGTGGATATACTTGAGGGGAGATGCATAGTAAAGCCAAGTGAAGACAGCATCAGTGACATCAGAAACTGACCTAACATCTTCTGGCTAATATTGGAGATAAGAAGAGATCTTTGATATTAGCTAACATCTCCCCTACAATTTAAGATGCACAGTATCTATGAGGGAGGGTGTCTCTGCTGGATCTGCTCTGTGAGGAGCATCTGACCCAATGTTTTCCTAGAGGTTACTCTTTCCTAAGTTATTCTGTGAATCCAGCTTTAATTGTATAAAACAGAGAAATATGGTCAGGAACTGTGCTACTCTTGAATTGTTGGTTGGTTTTTGGTGGCTTTTTTTCCTTTTTTTCATGACACATCTATGGTTGATATTTTTAGCATGGAACAGGCTGTAGATGTGTTTCAGAGAGGGGAAAATTTCTTTCAAGGAGATGTCTCTAGCTGGTTGAGATGGAAAGCAAGGACAACCTTGTCTCATAGAGGGGAAAAACGCATTAATTTTTGGCAGCATTTCATACAAGATCTTTTATTTAGTTAGGTTCTTTCCTCTTCTATAAAGTTCACTCAGCAGTGTCTCCATTACTAAGTAGGCACACTTACTGAAATCTGCCCATTTAGTCTGGCCTATATTTAGATACAGGAAGGTTGATTTTACTGTCTCTTTGATAATACCTTTTTCAAATGATAAGAAGAAAACTCTTGGTTCCACACTACCACAAATCTTTAATTTGTGGTAGCTAATGACAGTTTAAAACCCATTAGATTACACAAAGTGCGGGTAAAAGTGGTTCTAAATATGGTCCTACCTCCTCACTGGCAAGTTACTGACAGTATTACCAGTGACCTCCCAAAACCTTCTACTCCAAAATTCCATCTTAAAAGTTATGTATTTTACACATCATTATAAAAAAATGTGAGTAGCGGTATACCTTCCCGCCAGCCCAAGTATACTACCTGGAGTGGGCACTAAGTGTAAGTTTATTTTTCTACATAGCATGAGTAAAGTCTTAAAATAGTATCTAAGTCAGGCTTAACTGGTGCATAAAATCTTTCTGGCACCTTAACAGAGTCTGGGGTGCTCAGTTTTGACAAACTCAATTGTAAAAGGTAATAATACAGCCTTAGCACCATGCATGAACCTGGTTAAAGCTAACTTGAGTGCCTTGGATGCATAGGAACACTTACCACACAACTTGGACTAACCAGCTCCCAAGGAATTAAGAGCTGATCCTGTTCAAACAGCTACCTACCAGCCATTTCACCTGGCAATGTTCCTTCTCCATATATGTAAATTCCTTTTCCTAGGTCCCCAGATCTGGCAGAAAGCCCAAGTATCTCTTGCTTAGGTTTACTCCATCCATTTCTTTTTACACCATTTCTAGACAGGGAGAGCAAATAAGTGTCTTTTTCTTTACAACATTTTAAAATAACATTTTTGCATGCTTTACGTGCACTATGCCTCTTTCTGTTCCTAGAAAAAAGAACTCAGTTAGTTCAGCTTTTCCTCATAGAAGATGTTTTCTAAGCTTTGTTCTTTCTTCTTTCAAAAGGAGAATGATTTCCAAATTGTCTGTACCTTAAAATGTGCCATCACCGCTGGACACAGACATAGTAGTCTTAGGTCAGGCCCCATTACCTAGGGTGGAATTAAATAGTTACTTCCCAGTTTTTCACAATATTAGTATTAATTAATAACATCACGGAATTTACTCTTCATACATCTTCACGTTTCTGGATTTCATTTTGTTTGTGCTCTGTGCTAAGGATCTTTTCTGAAAGCTGCTCCCAAAGTAGTTGTTTCCCATTTAATATTCATGCATTTGATTTTGCCTTCCTCAAAAGTGATACTTTGTATTTGTCTTTATTGAATTTCATCTTATTGATTTCAGACCCTTTCTTCAATTCATCAAGCTCATTTTGTACTCAAATCCTGTTCTCTAAATTGTTTGCAGGCCACTCCTAGTTCCGTATCCTATGTAATTTTTAAAAGCTTTCTACATATTCCATCTTCAAAGCCGAAAATATTGAATAATACCAGACCTAAGATAGACCTCTGTGGTATCTTACTTGATATGTTTTCCCAGTTTGACAACAAACCATTGATAACTGCTTTACCGATAAGCCAAATTTTTCAAACAGTTTTGCACCCATCACATAATAACTTCATCAAAACCATATTTCTCCTGTTTACTTATGAAAATGTCATGTGGATGTGTGTCAAAAGCCTTGCTAAAGTCAAGATCTATCACATCTGCTGCTTCCCCTTTATCCACTGGGCCAGTTACCCTGTCAAAGAAGGAAATGAGATTGCTTTGATGTGATTTGTTCTTGACAAACGCACGCTGGCTGTTTCTTATCACCTTATTTTGCTCTAGGTGTTTACAAATTGATTGTTCGATAATTTGCTCCTGCATTTTTCTCAGTATCAAAGTCAAGCTGACTGGCCTATAATTCCCTGGGTCTTCCTATTTCCCCTTTTTAAAGATAGGTACTGTGTTTGCTTTTCTCCGATCCTCTGGGACCTCACCCATCCTCCATGAGCTCTCAGAGATAATTGCTAATAGTTCAGAGATCATTTCAGCTAGTTCCTGAAGTACTCCAAGGTGAATTTCATCAGGCCCTGCTGACTTAAATGTATCTAGCTTACCTGAATATTCTTTCACCTGTGCACCTTTTTCCTGTATATTGAACAACTTGCTGCCCAGCATGTGCTGTATATTTTTAACACTCAGAGGCAGTACTCCTAATACTGTAGTTTTAATTTATTTTGACTGGTAAAGCTGTTACCCTTTACTCCACGATGTCAATAAAGAAGAGTAGCTATATCCACTAAATGGATAGGAAAGATGTCCCTAATCCAAACATATGATGTTTCAAAACACGCTTGCTGTCCTGCTTCTGGAGACTAAGCATTCTGTGGACAGTGGCCCACACGAAGCCCAGTTAGAGGTCAACACCATCTTATGCCCCCAAAGCCTGCTTTAGGGCAGGTACAGGGCAGGTCTAGTTGCAGAAGCTCAGAACTCTGGCAGCCGCTGTTTATTTCATCTAAGTAAAATCCAGACATCAGCTATTTCTCTGCCTATTTTTCCCAAACCCGGAAGTGTTTCCAAAACATGCCACCCATTTATACAATCAAACATCATAAGAAATGCAGCAAGGACATCCAGAAGAAGCTAAAACAAAAATATATTGACGTAGAATTATACTGGTTCTCTTCCTCAAGGCTTCTTCAAGGTAGGTACATATATCTACAGAATGACCCTTAACTATTGTCCTTCTGTTTCACCAGCTCTGCTCCTGTTTACAAAGCAGTCCTTACCTCTGTCTCTCAAATGCACACTTGACACACTTGCTGTACTTGCAATTAGGGCAGGAGAAGCCCATTGTTCATGTTTTCCCCTCTGTCTTTTCTACACAACTATTTCTCTCTGGGGACCTAAAAGACCAAATATTGATTTTTTTTTTCCTTTTTTTTTCTGAATGGCTTGTTCTTTTTTATTATGTTATCCTGGTGGTTTTAATTTCTTACTGCCTACTTTGATGTAGCAACCTAAAGACAGCCGAAGATTAAGTTCTAACCCTAAGGCCTTGAAACAAAAGATACAGCATCTTCTCTCTGTCCCTGAGAAACAGAAATAAAATGGCTTAGTTGAAAGAAAACCTCAGCAAGGAGGGTGTGAAGAAACCATCCCCACTTTCTTACCTGTCAATTAACACAAAGGGTGCACCTTGGACACTAGAACAGCCTTTATCACAAGGAATCCAACTTTCAAACTATCCACGGGCAACAAAATTATCCTGACTCCAATCCCATGGCGAGCTTCATGGCCATCAATGCTGTGTTTACCAGTGGGAGCCTCAGAGAAGCCACCACAAAGACACATGAGCACAAGATCAACACAGGGCTGGCAGCTGGCAGCAGCAAATAAAGGAACTTTGAGCAACCACATTTCATAAGCATGCAAGCATATCATCTATAACTCAAGTGGGGATTCCTTGAAAAACACAATTCTTCCACTGCTTTTATGCTCAAGGAAAGCATTACTAAGTTAAAGGCTTCTGAATGAACAGTATTACAAGATACCTACAACGAGGTTGGACCAGATGACCTTTCAAGGTCCCTCCTGACCCAAACTATTTTATTGCATGATTCTAAATTATTGTACATTTCAAGAAATAAAGGGTGAAGGCGCTGGAGGGGAGTGCGGAGTTGGGGGTGGAGAGAGAAGGGAGGAGGAAGTATCTGAGGTCAATATTTGCAGAAATAACCAGTGGTGCCACCTATAAGCTCTGTCTGTACTTCAGCCAGTAGTCATGGAGTGGGTCAGACTGCACCTCAGGCATTCTCCAGTCCACTCCACACAAAGAATGAGCAGGTTCTAACCCAGGATGGAGATCCCATGGTCTCTGTGGGCAACTGTTCCTGGGTCAGGCCACCATCCCAGGGATCAAATATGCCCTCTTTGCCTCGATGCAGCAACCCGTTTCGCAAGTTGTGTCCCTGCACCCTACCATTGTGGGCCTCCTAGGAGAGCCCAGCTGCCAGTCCTTCTTGCCCACACAGCTTTCTCTACATCCAACCTGGCCCGGGGCATGGCTGTGTCCCACTCCTGACACAGGGTTGTGTATTCACCTTTGCTGAACTTCATGAGACTCCCAGCAGCCCATTCCTCCAGCTGTCGCTGACTATAGGCCAGTTACTACTTCTGCCCTGGGATCAGCCAGTAGCAATCTTGCAGGGAGACATAAATACAAGACAACAGACCTGGTGCCAGTATCCCACAAAAAGACAACAGGATGGAAAATTGGCAGGATAATAGGGTAAATGCCAATGGATGATACAGAGACTCTTCAAGAGCTAGTACAGAGTGAGTGACATAAAACTGCCAGAACTTCAGTCTTGCCAGTCCCTGACGTGATACCACCTGAGTCACTGACAGTAACAAGAGTTTTTGTGAGGAATTTTGGCAGGGAGAAAACAACTTTAATTGTGTTAAACTCTTCTCTCATTCCCACAATGATCCATCCAGTCTAGGACTGGATTTTACAAACAAGAAAGCCTGGAGGAGCACTCTCTAAGAGGTAATGGTGCTGTAGAAAGGCCTCATTTTTCTTAGCTGTGAGACACTTCTATTCCAGAAAGGAATAAACTCCAAAAATGTTAATTGCATCCGAATATCACAGACATAAACCAACAGTAAGTTCCAAAGATGCTTTTTCATGAGGGAAAATTGGATGGGCAAGAGCAGAGGAGCACATTCATATCTGAACCCATATTTAAGGTTCTTTCCCATTTATGAGCAGTGGGGCTGAGCTGTAGTTCAGACCAAACATAGCTCCAGCAGGACTGAGAATGGGAGAAAATACATTCCACTTCAGCACAGATTAGTGATAAATATAATGATTCATGCACTCTAGAAGCAGAGAGATCAAGCTTATTGCAACACACAAAAAAGCACAATTCGACAAAAATATGTTCTGCCATAAAAGCAGACAACCTGTTTTCCAGCATTAGTTGCAAAAAGAGGCTTCCATTAGTGCCTCTGAAATAAAAGTACAAGCAATTCACACCCCTCCAAATCATCCTATCTGCTTTCGGTGACTAAAGCAGGCTCAATGTTTTCTGAAGAAATGGGACTGTAGGTCACAACAACACACCTCTGGCCTCTGTTTACAAGCACCTCTGCCTCACCTTTTTCTGTGTGACACCTAGTGCATTCTGTGAAGATAAAGATCACAGAAAACCTAAAAATACACACCAGCAGCAAATGCGCCATATGCTATTGGCAGAGCCAGCTCCACCAGCATCAGTGTGTTGCCAAGTTATTATTTGGTTCCAGAGGTGAAGTTGTACTCTCCTTGCCTTGATCAAGAACTACCAAAAATGGACATTTACAGCACATGCTGATCAACACGTTCTTCTTCAGCAATGTAGAATAAGGTGGCAAAGAGAAGTAAGTGTCAGTCTCATGTATGTTTGCCCTACATACACTCTAAAACCAAGCACCCCTCTTGCGAGTTATTCTGGTGTTTTCCTGTTATGGTAGCGTTCCCTCCAAAACGGTGCATTGAAAAGGTGTGTTGAACATGCATGCACACACTGGAGAGGTGAAGGGCTCTCTTCACTAGCTGCAGTGACAAACTTCAAATGGGATGTCATAGCCAGGATCTCATTTCTTAGTATGTTGGACATACTAACCAGAGGTCAGCACAGATGAGTAAGGAGCTCCTGGCAAAACTCGGGTGGAAGAAGGATGTTTATGTAATGTGGAAAAAGGGACAGACCACCTAGGAGGAATATAAGAAGCCTGTTAGAGTAGGCAGGGATGTAGTGAGGAAGGCCAAGCTCCACTTGGAAGGAAATCTGGCCAGGGATGTCAGGGACAACAAGAAGGGCTTCTTTAAGTACATCAGAAGCAAAAGGATGATTAGCAAAAACATTGCTCCACTGTTGAATGAAGAGGGTGCCCTGTGACAGAGGGTACAGAGCTACTGACTGCCTTCTTCACTTCTGTCTTTACTGCTAAGATCAGCCCTCAGGAATCCCAGACTCTAGAGATAGGAAAGTCAGGCAAAAGGAAGACTTTCCCTTCATTGAGGAGGATCAGGTTAGAGATCTGAACATCCAAAAGCCATGGGCCTGATGGGATGCACCCACGAGCGCTGAGAGAGTTGACAGATGTTATTGCTAAGCTGGTCTCCATCATCTTTGAAAGGTCTTGGAGAACAGGAGAGGTGCCTGAGGACTGGAAGAAAGACAACGTCACTCCAATCTTAAAAAAGTGCAAGAAGGATGACCCAGGACACTACAGGCCGGTCAGCCTCACCTCCATCCCTGGAAAGATGATGGAACAACTTATTCTGGACGTCATCTCCAAGCATGTGGAGGAAAAGAAGGTTATCAGGAGTAGTCAGCATGGGTTCACCAAAGGAAAATCATGTTTGACCAATCTGATAGCCTTCTGTGATGGTATGGCTGGCTGAGCAGACAAGGGAAGAGTGGTGGATGTTGTCTACCTTGACTTCAGCAAGGCTTTTGACACCATCTCTCATAACTTCTTCATAGGCAAGCTCAGGAAGCGTGGGCTGGATAAATGCACGGTGAGATGGATCATGAACTGGCTGGATGGCAGAGCTCAGAGGGTTGTGATCAACGGTGCAGACTCAGGCTGGAGGCCTGTAGTTAGTGGGGTTCCCCAGGGGTCAGTGTTAGGTCCAGTCCTGTGCAACCTGTTCATCAGTGACCTGGATGAAGAGACTGAGCGCATCCTCAGCAAGTTTACTGATGATACCAAACTCGGTGGAAGGGCTGACACACCAGAAGGCTGTGCTGCCATTCAGTGAGACCTGGACAGGCTGGAGGACTGGGCAGAGAAGAATCTGACGAAGTTCAACAAATGCAAATGTGGGGTCCTGCACCTAGGGAGGAATAAACCCATGCACCAATATAGGTTAGGGGTGGACCTGATGGAAAACAGCATTGTGGAGAAGGACTTGAGAATTCTGGCTGACAACAGACTGACCATGTGTCAACAATGTGCCCTTGTGGCCAAGAAGGCCACTGGTATCCTGGGGTGCATTAGGAAAAGTGTGACCAGAAGGTTGAGGGTAGTTATCCTCTCCCTCTACTCTGCCCTGGTGAGGCTGCATCTGGAGTGCTGCATCTAGTTCTGGCTCTCCAGCTTAAGAAGGACAAGGAATTACTGGAGGGAGTCCAGCGGAGAGCTACAAAGATGATTAGGGGTCTGGAACATGTTTATTACGAGGAGAGACTGAGAGAGCTTGGTCTGTTCAGCCTCGAGAAGAGAAGGCTGAGGGGGGATCTTATCAAAGTTCATAAAAATCTGAAGGGTAGATGTCAAGAGGATGGGATGAGAGTCTTTTCAGCAATGCCCAATGATAGGATGAGGGGCAACGGGCACAGACAGAAGCATAGAAGGTTCCATCTGAATATGAGGAGAAACTTATTTCCTTTAGGGTGCCAGAGCACTGGAATAGGCTGCCCAGAGAGGTTGTGGAGTCTCCTTCTCTGGAGACATTCAAAACCCACCTGGACACATCCCTGTGCAATCTACTAGCAGGTGGGTTGGACTAGATGATCTCCAGAAGTCCCTTTCAGCCCGAACTATTTCATGATTCTGTGATACACTGGTATGTTCCTGCAGTTCCTCTGTCAAGCTGGAAGCCAAGAGACATTTTATGTGATCACATGTCCTTGGTTATCTGCAAGAAGACTCTTCTCTTTAACCTGGCCTGAGGTGAGACCTGGAGAGGTCTTCCTCCTGACTGTGCAGGTTGCATCTCATCTCCTAATTCACCAGAATTTTTATCAACTTCAATTCAGCTGCTGTGCTGAGCTGGCAGATTTTGTTGTTTGATTAGTGACATATTCAGGGAGAACAAACAAAATGTACTGAAATTATTTCTGTGCAGGTATGTTCTCCAAGATATATTTTGAGGTATATATATATATATATATATATATACACACACACACACACATATACATATATCTTTCAATATGGTTTTTAGTCATGGTCTGGAAACTTGCCCATGAACAGGTAGAGGCAGTAAGGACCGAAGGGAAGGTCTTGGTTGCTATCCACCCCTGAGGGAATGACTATCTCTGTAAGAGAGAACTGAAGATTGGGAATGTGCATTTCACATAGAAATGTAGTATGATTAATACAAAAGCTCTGAGCTTATTTCAGATGGTCAAATCATAAAATCTGTCCTAAGCAATGTAGTGGTTGGCTGGAGACCCAAGCTTACTTCTCCCTCGAGTTCCTCTGATGCTGGCAATGAGCATGTCTTTCTTTTGTTAGGGGTAATGCAAGCTTGGCAGGCCAGGTGCTGATGTGACCATTATCAAAATGAGAAGTTAGCAAGAATGGCTGCTTCCTCTGTTTATGAGGCAAAGTTGCACCTTTTCAAGGATGTGAGTCCAATGTTAGGCTTTTCTCCTATTCTTCCATCATGTTTTTTAGCAGTTCTCAAGATCGTTTCTCTGTTCTTCCAATATAGCAGGTGATCTGTGTCGGGCAGCCAGTAAAATAAATTTATGAACCGTCTGAAAAAGCACACTGAGGCTCAAGCAGACTCTCTGTTATTTGTTTGGGTTACAGTCGTGGTATTGGAGGCAGGTGGTCAGATCCCCAGCTGATGTAAACCAGCACTGCTTTACTGGATTTAACACAACAGGGCTACTTCTGGTCAGGCCCTCACTGCTGTAACTCGTCTGCTGGAGGAACATCAGCAGAAGGTCTGACCTACCTATAACTTTGTGCATGCTAAATAATAACTACCTTTTTCCCCTCCAGTGGAGTCAGGATAGTGCTGCTTTCCTGGGCTACCATCATAAACAAGATATTAATGGGACTTCTAAAAATGTCTGAACTGCCATGGGACAGGATTTGAAACAAAGAAGAGCTGGAAGCACCAAAATATGTTTGCAAAATGTGAGCCTGCACTTGTGCACTCAGCTGTTCTGAGATCGCGCAAAGAACATGCTATGTTTGCGTATGTACTGCCGGCATGTAAACATTCCTTTTACGAACTACAGCTAGTGAAGGGAAACAAAATTTTTAAAAAATTAGACCTATTCTTTATGTATTTCCCTTCCTCTCAGTCACCCTTCTGTTTCTCAACCAGGTACATTGTTCATGCTAATATGATAACTGCATGCAGAAGCACAGAGATAAATATACATATGTGAGCCTTTGGATCCCACTGCATTTTTCACATGGGTACCAACAATGCCCATGTCCTCCTCTGACTCCAGCTCGGGTAGCTACATCCTGCCGTGCTAATGACCTCCTGAGAGTTTCTCTTGGATGCAGGTTTTCTTTCATACCTTTCTGTCCTAAGCAGTTTCTTTTCATTTAGTGCAAATCTAGTAGCTACAACACATCATTTGAGCACTGCCAACATAAGGCTTAGCTTTTATGTCCTCTGCTTTTTAAACACTTCCCAATGCCAATACAACTTTGAGGGAATTTTTGGGTGAAGCCACATACTTGTAAAGATAGACCTCCAAATTCACATTTGGTTCAAATATAAAGTCGTCCATGATTGCACCTAGCAAAATTAATCCTGGGAGGAAAAGAGGGAAGACTTCTTAAGTGATTTTTCCACCACACAAGTAGACAACACCTATTCACCTCAGAACTACACTGTAGAGATGAGATTAGCACCTGATTGTCTTCAGGCACCATAAAAATACAATATATTTTAACTCAAAGTATTGTTTTCTCTTGAAGATGGTCTCATCTGCTACTCTCTTCCACTACTACTGACTCTCTGGCACGAGTCCATTCTAACCAGGTCTGGTATCAGAAAGCCTGTTAAACAGACTTTGCACAACTTGCACTTCAGGGATGCTAAATAAAGAGGCAAGTGTTTGGCTACTCACAGTCATTTCCATGGCTCTGGGTTTCCTGATGTGCTAAGGTTAGCTTATGGCTGGTTGATCAGCCACATTCCCTTCCGTGGCTTAAGGCACAATGTACGTAACCTCCTTTCATATCATGCCTTGGAACGATCTCAAGTTTGAATGTTTTCACATGACCTTCAGAAGGTAAACATCCTTCTATTTACTTAAGTGTACACAGTGCCTGGTAGAAAGCTGTTCTGCGGCAAAGGTAGGATTCCACCTTGCAGAGCAATGGGGAAAAAAAAAAATTATTCTCTTCACCTTCGGTTGCTGTCACTAGCTACTGTAATTCACTACCACAGAGTGAAGATAAACGCTGGTTTGGAGCGCAGGTTCCTGGAAGCTACTCGGTTGCTTGTATCATGAAGGAAGCCAGGCAGCATTGGCCTTGCAATCTGTGATGTTATTCCACATTACATTTTAACCCCCCTCCCTCTTTGATGACTTATCTTGGAAGAAAATAAAAAAGCAAGCTACAAGTGGTGAATGACAAATGACAGATCACCCATCCAAGAGTTCTTTAAAGAAGAATCAGATAAAAAGATGGAAGTGAGCTGGATAATGTTAAGGCCCTCTTTTGTACCCTGTTGTTTGATGTAGGATGGAGACAAATCTTCAAGCCAAGATGTTAGACAAAGAAATGTAATGTTTTTAATGACATCCACGGACACCATTTGTGGAGGCCACCTGCACATCATTTGTAGGTTTTCTGGAGTGATAACGCCTTGTTAGCTATAAGCAACTCTCTTGGCTACATTAACAACAAAGAGTAGTGTGAATTCTATTCAAAACTCCACCTTTTAAGGAAAAATTTGTGAAATACTCTTTTCAAGGATAGGAGAAGGGGGAAAAATCAGCATTTTTTTCCTCCTCTTTTTTTCAACCACTTCCCAAAGCAGCCTTAGAAAACCGGTAGGCAGACCTCAGTATTTACTCTCTGTACAGACAGCTTACATGGATTAGGAAGAAAATGTTTTGTGTCACAGTTCAATCCAACTGCCTGACTGCATTTTGGATCTTTTGTCCTCTGCTTTTCATTGGCAGTTGGACTCCATCAAAATCAGCATGAAAATAAACAGTGGTCTGACCTAGTATGGCTGCCCTATTCTGTCTAGTATGACTGCACTGTTCTTGTAAGTTTTTGTAAGATACTGGGCCTTGCAGAGTACTGGGTTTTTAGACTTACTCCAAAAATCAGTTCCATTCCTAAGCACTGAGAATCCACCAAATAACAAAGAAATCCTCTTGAAGTACTGACCAGCTTGGTAAGAACCATGACGAATTCAGACTGAAGAAAGGAAATGCAGACTGTTCCTATACACAGAGACAATTTGACAGATAATTATTCCAGTGAGTCAGTCATGAAGTAGACTTCCTCTGATAAGAGACAAATTGCTATCATCCTTTTTTGTTGTTGTTGTTGTTCCTTCCTTAATCTCATGACAGACTGTTGGGGGAGGAGGGGAGGTTCTATGGTCACCAGTTGTTTAAGCAACAAGGCAGGGCCTGGCACTTTTAGGTTTACAGGTATTCGAGTACCACAGTTAAATTATCTTAAAAGTGAGTTTCTGATCACCCTGAAATTATTAGACCTTCTTCAAAGACGGCCCACAGGAAATGAGTTTGTTCTCCAACATGCTTACTCCTGGTTCTGTTTCCACTGGGGGAAAACCAATGACTTCTGGATGGGAGCGATTCTGATTGAGGTACTGATGCCTTTGCTCCACATTTTTGCCATTAATGCTGTCTGAGGCATCAGTGTCCTTAGAGAACAAGGTGCAATGCATGAAAACCTAAAAGTGTTTGGATTAATATGAACATACACAATCATACTCCACTCTGGATATACCGGGAAATGTTACCATTCATCTCTGAAACACTGACTTTGTGGTGAACTTGATCAAACTGTCTTTTCAGACAAAAACTCCTGCTGGATTCACTGGGTGTTGGATTCAGACCCATGAGACTCAGGTGAAAAATTTTAAACAGCATGCAGTAATTGCTCCTTAGATTGCAATGATTTTATAAACCTTGCCATTATCACAGTCAATACACTGCTCCAAGCAGGAGAGACAGGAATATATCTGGCTCAAGGTAAGGAGAAAAATTACAACACCTTTCACATACTGTTTTAACCAAACACTTCCCATTTCTCAGTCACTGGCCTCTCAGCAGGAGGCAAGCACCCAATCAGTGAGGATGAGCATCATGTTAGGAATGCAAAGCACTTAATAAAAGGAAGACTAGCATCTCTTAAGTGCAAAAAGACACTAACATTTGATTACCTGGGAAGACACTCCAGGGAGAAATTCATGACCACAGAAAATAGTTTCCAAATTAAATATGGTATGATGCAAGCATTCAAAACTAGACACAAACTGTAAAACAGATCTTTCAAAAAAGGCATCAAACAGCAAATTTAGCAACAACTTGCAATGGAGTCTGATTCTCCTTTGCTTGGAGTTTGTTTCAGCCATTTACATCCAAGCAAAACAAGTCAAATTTGCCATCAGTTGGAGCAGGGCTGTCTTTTTGTCTGCTTTCCATTGCTGTGAACTAAGGTGCAAGATATCAGCAAAAAAAAGTTGCAGACGAAAGGAAGAAAATCCACCAGTTCTAGTTTTTCCACATTGCAGCAAAAACACAGGGTTATAGGGAAGAACAAAAATTCTTTAAAGGTCTGTACTAAACACTGAATTAAAAAAAAGAAATCTGATGGGACTTTTCAGTGCATTTACTCCACATGGTTACTTGAGGCTAATTTGAGCACTGCAGACAGCAAGACATATGGCTTTACAGCAAGGCTACTGCCTTGCTAGGTAAGTCCTTCAAATTGCTGTATTGCTCCATCTGACTCAACAGCAAGAGGCAGAGATTACGATCAGAGAAGAGAGGTACACAAATAACCACAGACATTATTCAGAGCATCAGACATTTAGCCCACTAAACTCACCAGAACCCTTCCCGTTGTTTCCAGCGGGCTTTGGATCTGTCACTAATCCAGTAAATTTTAGGGTGGGATTTCCTCTCTCCAGATATGCACTTAACAGATACCTTTTTCATTTCATCACAAAGGAAGAGATGAAAAACAGCTTTCAAACAGTTTTGTTGACGGTGGAGGGATAGAATATGTGTCCTGAAATAATTTAAATATTACCATGCCTCACTGTTACTTATTATAAGAACATTTCTCCAGACTCTAGTGCGCATGCTTGCAGAATTGAAGTGAGCAAGAAGGAAGGAAGCTTGTCCAGCAGTTGCCTGTATGAGCTGCCATCACTAATGGTCACCTCTGCTGGAAAGCCTGAGTGGAGAGAAACCTCACCCAAGGGTCATTCTGCCTCCTTCTAGCAGGAAAGAAGAGAAAGAAATCACTTTATCCGATCTTTGTGCCTACCGTGAGTTGCTTAATATGAGCTTTATGACCTTTGTCCCAAGGGGACAGCAAGACAAAGAGACCCTGAACCAGCCTTCTGGTGAAGAATAGTTTTCTTCCCATTTTATGCAGGTCTGGCCTGCTGGATCCCCCTATTTGCACACTCCACACCCACTTAGCAATTATCTTCTTGGCATGCCGCAATGCTGCTATGCAAAGCCAGAGCAGGGATATATTCTTCACCTCCTTGCATGGCCCCGTTGGAGTAACCTGGCACTTCCAGATCATACTATCTAAGTGTATTTTATTGAGTGAGGAACCTCAGCTCAGACATGTTACAGACCACGACTAACATGAGGCACAGAGTGAGCAGGCTCTGTCAACAAAATACACACAGCCGTATTCACAAATACCCTCCAATATGTATGTGTATCAGAAAATACCTGCTGTGTCTGCATACTGCTATTTTTTCTGCTAACTAGCCCGGAAGAGATTATTACGAGGCAAAATGAAGCAGAGATTAAAAGTTTTCATGAGATGGTAACATTTCAGTGCTTTAGTAAACACTTTGAAGATGCTTTCTAGTATTGGTGTTAAATGTACATTCCAGCCTCACCTAAGCCCCTGTTTAAGCCAGCAGAATCCCGTCCATTCATTCCTACAAACACAATTTAGGCCCCATGTGTGTGAGTAATCCACATTACCTCTAATCCTATCACCTGATGTGTTTACTTGCATACTCAAAAGGAAAAGTCAAACAGGTAAAAACAGCAGCAAAGTCACATTTTCAGTTCAGCTCTAAAAGTAGGACCCAGTGGGCACGAGTTTCCGCGGATTGAGTGAAAGCACCGCTTCTGCACCCGCAGAAAGACACAGTGCCACGGATCTGAGGCTGTCGGCACGCTGAGCACTACCACCACCCCTCACAAGTGCCATGCAGCGGAATGTAGCCAGCGCTGACACTTCCACAAATACTGGTCCCCGTGAAGGGTGCTCCAGCATGGGCAGTCGAGCCAAGGCTGAATTAAACAGAGGCCCCATTTGGAGGCGTGCCAGGAGCGATCACATATGTCTGCATGTGCACGCCCAATGCCAGCTGAAACAAAGAGGGGTGTCAGGATGCAAGAAACACCGAGGAACACTAGAGGACAAATGGTGGAGGAGTCGGAAGGCAAGAAAAGGCATTTTCTCAAGCGCACAAGCTGCTTTATCCCAATGAATAGTTTAGCCAGGCATCCCACCAGGTCAGTAGTATGGGCTGACACCAACCATTGCATTATAAGCAGAACATGGCTTATTTGGGACCAGTTAATGCTTTCCACCGCAGTTAAACCAGCTTGTCCAGGAAAAGCCTATCAATTTAATCCTGCCTACAGAGCACCAGGGCTGTCATTTCCCACCTGTACTACAGAACTGCGAGTGTATATTCATGAACAGTGGTTTTATTACTAAGAATACACACAATGTGTATTTCAGTGTAACAGGAAACAAGTTACAACAGCCCTATTAAAGGAAATCACAGAGATCACAGAATTGACACATTCTGTTTAAAGGCAGCCACACTTATACTTGATCACACAACTGGAGACAAGTTTGTTATGTACCTCATCTTTCAGGAACACTCGTATTTACTAGTTTAAAACATAAGATAAAAGCCAGCCGTACTTTGGCAAAGGAATAGGGGACAATATCAAATTATAAACTAGGCATATTTATAGGGGTAAACAGATCTAGAAAAGGAAGAGTTAGATAGAATAAGCACTCAGTTATATGGGGCAAACACCATGAAACTCGAATGCAAGAAATAGCCAACAACTTGTAACATCAACACTAACAATTGCAGGTCTTAGCAGGCAAATGAAATATGAACAACAAATAAGCATGCATAAGAGAGGAAAAACAACATTAAATGCTTTTATCATTACTACAGAATGAGTGTTTTAAAACAGAACAATACAAAATCAATTGAGTAATTATTCATAAATGTTCATAATTTTGAGAGTAAGTATGGTTTGACTAGCTAGTACCAAGGAAGTCACATTACATTTCAGCTAAACTGATCATTTTGGAAAAATGAGACAAGATATCAAGAAGCGTTCAGAGGGAACACCGAATTGTTAGCTGCGAATTAGGACCACGGGATTAGCTGATATAATACTTCTAGAATTTTTTTTTTTAAGTGGAAGTCAAAGAAGCATCCTTGGATGTTTCCACATGAAGGCAGTGTTCATAAGTGGCTTGTGGACTCAAAAGTAAATTATATAAGGCAGTTACGTGCATTTGGGGGGGGGGGAGGGAGAAAAAAAAAGAAAAAAAAAGACAAAGAGACTTAATAAGAAAGGAACACAGACTGGAGCATGTTAATGTCGGCAGTAGAGACAGCCTGGGAAACTATTTTAAGAGATCAAGAGAAAAAATATTTAGAAAAGCATGAGGTGATTGAGAACAGGCAATGTGAATATCTAGAAAAGGAGATAAACCTTGCCTTGCTGGAATTCACGAGGAATGATGCCTCTCAGGCCCAACAGCATTGCACATTTGGAACAGCAGTAAGGTCTGCTGTCATCTCCACAGAAACTCATACACACCCTGGACCTGTTTATGGCTTTTTGTGTCATGCACAGAACCCAACAATTCCCCGCTCCTGCAGGAGGGAAATCACACAGTAAGGAGCTTGATTCTGTGGGTAGAAAATCCCCTCTGAATTAAACCCAGAGCACAAGAGGAATCTGCTTCAGAATGCTTTAATGCTCTTTGATGCGCAGCCAAAGATCATTCTCCTCTTCATATTTCCACCACATTTAGTCCTAGTCTGCTCGGTTCTGCATTTTTCACATAAGTGGCCGTTGTCAATGAAGGAAAGGCTGTGACTACTCCTGTTCAGACTGTGGTAGCACAACTGCAGAAACAGAATATCTGGTGTACGGGGGAAAAAAAACTATATGCATCATTCGCCTGTCAGAAGACATGCAAGTAGCTGATAGATAAAAAGTAAGGCCATCTCATCCTTCTCAGATGAGGGCGAGCCATGAAAATCAATGCAATTCAATTTATTTCAGTTCTGTCATGCCCAGCCAGGGTGCAAAGGCATGGCAAGTGACTGGCACAGGTGGACTGGAATAGTGAATACACATTAGCTAACACCACTCGGGCATCTTGTCTGATGTTAAGACCAGGATAAGGCTGCCTGGGTCACTTAAAATCTCACAGCCTTACAAGCTGAGGGCACAAGACAATTTGAGAATCACTTAAAGATGTTATTTTTGAGCATTTTCTTTCACTGAAAAAGACAGAACAGAAGTCAGTGCGATCGCACTGCAGCAGACCCCAATATCCACAGCCAGAAGCTATTAAAAATTGTAAGAAAAGCAATCATAAAGGTTTCTAATTTTGATGAACAGGAGGCTGACAGGGGGAAATGCGTCTCTCTGCTCAAATATGGAAGTAGTGGGAAGGAAAGTTCACCACACTCTAGATACTCCTGCTCAGTAAATCTCTTCTCTCTTGTGGGTCCTAATAGGTGTCCTGCAGCAATGGTCACATCAGGACAGAGAAGACAGCACAGGAGGAATCCACGGCCGGAATCAGTCACTCACTGGCTAACAAGGGATGTCTCAATGGTGCATGTTAGCAAGGAGTCTCCTGCAGAACACTTGTGTTCAGCTACCTTTGGAGCACAGGCACAGATAAACCAGACCCATGGGTCCATACGGACTCTCACCTTCTCCAGAACTTGTCATTTTAGGGGAAAGTGCAAGATTACATCCAGGAACCTTCAACCTTTCCTTTCAAACACCCTGTTACACTCAATAGACACAGCATTGCTGCAGGAGTCTTCTTTAAACCACTCACTACTTTGTAAACCTCTTATCTCCTCTTTTCTCAGGTGATCAGTCCTGACCTTTTCATCACCCAATCAACTGATGGCCTTTCTTATGTCTCTCAAAACGAATGCATCAAACTCCCAGCAGCTGGAATATATTTGCTTTTGACAGGAACTTTGCAGCCCACACGAATCAAGAAAGAATGGTGCACACTTCTTGGAGATGAAAAGGATTAGGAAACAGAGGGCCTGGTGCTGATGTGACTCAGTGGGCCTCTTGTGTACAGAAGAAGGGGGGGAGGAGAGATGGTGCTCTTATGGAGAAAAAGGACAGGTGGGGTCTGTATACCAGTGCTGTCATCTCAGATGCCTGTGGAGAAGAAACAATAAATACTAGATAAAGTGCTTTAAGGGTTAAGAACTTCAAGGGGATAGCCTGCACAGTCTCAAAGAAGAGATAATAAAGAGCCTGTAACACTAGATCTAGTGACTATGTAAAGATAATCTACTCGATGGGGGCTTAATCCTAGCAAGGGCTCTATAAAGTCTGGGAAAAAAAGGGGGTATAGTGTGAACCCTGAATAGTCTAATTGATCCCAAAAGTAGAGTCCCTTTTTATATGTAAATATCCTGTCTCTCTCCAACCTCTTGATCATTCAGGGTCTAATCAAGGAGTTTCCAAAAAGACATCTGCTGTCAGTAGAAAAAATCCATCCCCTTGTTTAAAGCTCTTCTCTCTCACCCAAGGTTTGAAGCTGTGACTTCCCTCATGCTACTTCAGTCTCCATAGCTCATGCTGCTGACATGGACATCCTCTGGCATAGGAGATAGGGTCTCAGTGCAGACAACAGGGTCTCTGCTGATTACTCCACGGGCCGTGGCACGCAGAGTGGCTAGAGAGGCAAAGCTGAAGAGCACAAGAGAGCTCATGGGATTGCTTCAGGAAGTTAAGTTATTTTTGAGCACTTTCTTCTGCCTGAAGAAAGAGAGTCAGTGTGGCAGAAGCTGTTTTAAATGAAGGTCTCATATCCTTCTTTTGGCAGCTCGTCATTTCAGTTGTAGAATCTGAGAGACCAAAGACAACAGGTTTTTCAGGTGCTGGAAAACAGCATAATTCAGTTTACTGTCCTCACAGTTTTGGTATTTCACGGAATACAAATAGAAGAAAAGGCTGCTGACAGAGGAGGGTAAAACACTAAGCTGACGAGAACTGCCTCTTGGACAATGTTGACCCAAGAAGTGATGGACCACGAGGGTCACCCCACCCCCAAAAGCCAGGATCATCACCAGAGAAGCAGCAAGGTCATGGCTAATGGTGATAGTTCTACCTCTCCAGCCTGCCCCACTAGCTAAGATATACGGCCAGATGGGTCACAGGATACACAGGCAGCCACACGGCACCTGGAGCTTTTCTGCTACAGCGGCCTCTTGGCATGGAGAGGAGGGGCAGAGATCCTGTTCCCCATCCAACACTAATCTCACAGACACTGGTGGGAATGGGCTAGGGATTCTCTGGTCCCTCCAAGCAACCTCCCCTTCTAGGAGAGTGCTGCCTCAGACTTCCTGATGGCCACAAAACCTTGCTCCTCCTGAGGAAAGAGGAGGCCTGAAGATATCTCTTTGCCTTCAGGGTGTCAAGAAGGGCACTTGAAACAGGACGTGACAAGGGTTCCTCACCACAGGGGAACCATTTCAGTGGTTTCTTCCCGTCTTTTGCTCACTTGTCAGATGCTTTTGCTTCCTCCTTTATGCTGTGGGAGGAGGTCGGCTTGCAGAAATGAGAAGCTCCGGAGACATATCTTGAAGCCAGATTGAAAGCAAATCCCCTCCTGTGCTCACTGTATGCACAGCAGAAGGCAACAAAATCAGCAGAGGTAAAAGGCAGCACATTCTGCACACCACAGTCTGACCTAAAACTTACTGAAGATCACTGACTTTAATCAGACCTTTGCCTTGCTTCCTTCCA
The DNA here is from genome assembly GCA_013399365.1 of Pampusana beccarii. Classification (NCBI taxonomy): domain Eukaryota; kingdom Metazoa; phylum Chordata; class Aves; order Columbiformes; family Columbidae; genus Pampusana; species Pampusana beccarii. The sequence goes on from VWYH01006911.1 coordinate 107,821, forward strand.
ACAGCTTATATGGCAAAGCAAAGGAAAACCATGTAGAAAGAGGTTGCCTTTATCCATTCTGTGCAAACAACAGAACAGCAAAAGCAGCAGATGTGATTGACCAAATGGCCTCTGCTTGTTCTGCAGAGGTCTCACAACATATCCTTGCTACTTGCATTCTAGATACATGTGCTTTTTTTACAAATTGCACGATTACTGTATATTTTCTTGTCTGCAAAATTTCCTTCACTCAAATGAAAATAAAATCAATGCTCTAGCTGATGCTTGGAATGATGTGGCCCCAACACACAAATACACGCATCTGTTGTTGGAACTTTTCTGCCTTTCTTTTTCTTTCTTTTAATACAAGTCTGGAATCCACTGAGTGTTCTTCAAGTCTAAGCTCCAAACATTTCAAACAGCACAAAAGGTATGACAAGATGAAAGAAAATGTCCACAAATAGACAGCTAGACAACTAGTTAGCAGCTGTCTGCTTTTCTTCAGATTTTTTTTTCCTGCAAGGGAGAAAAAAAAAAACCCTTTATTTTTCAATCTTGAAGGAGCTGACTGCACATTCTTTTGTGCTGGCAAGAATCCAACCCTGTTTAGTGCTGGAAGGGGGGAGGAGGTGAACTCCTTATGATGCCATGTGTAACCTTGAACCTGAGAATGAATTGTCTAACACAGTATGTGTACAGTTGCAACAGTTCAAAAAGCATTGCTCATTTTCCTTCTTTTATACTGTACTGATCACAGTTTAATGAGGTTTTGGTGTTCTATCAACTCAGGATATTTATGTATAAAAACGAACCAAAAAGAATGGGTTTTGATTAAAAATGTGTATGGGCTTTTGGGACCTGGTTTAAATATTTCAGATCTTGAGCAAGTATGGAGCCTGCAGTTGAAGTTATTTATCTTCTCCCCAGACAAATCTGGCTGGGGGGAGGGGTGGCAATGCTTAAATCCTTGATTTTAATTACTACTGTTCTTTGCAAGTATTTTTTTCTGTCAGTTCTGTTCTCCTTCTCCCCCTAAACAGATGATCAGCAGACAACATGGACTCCTTGCAGATTTAAAATGGAAACCTGAGCATCCAATGCAAATATGAAACACAAGCTGCAGTTAAGAGTCTCCTCCAAATCTTTACTGCTCACTCAGAGAATTCACTCACTCCCTTTGTGAGGTTCAGTGTGAGGCTGAAAAATGTTCCCTCCTCACCTCCTTCTGGGTCTCTTTGTGTGTACACAAATGAGTGTGTGTGTGTACATGCATGCACAGATCCAGCATGCCAGACAGCATTCCACAGCAGATGATAACTCCTCCTTCCTCCCTTTATTTGTGCGTTTAGCACGAGTTGCCTTCCTCCAGTACCTGCTGAGAGGGTGAAGAGATCCTGTCCAAGCCCAGGCTATAGAAGATGGGTGGAAGGAACTTCACTTGTCTGGGTAAATCATGCATAAGCAGACACAGCAGAGTTTCCATTCCACTGAAATAAACTTTTATGACAACACTTACCTCTGCCACTCTTTCCATTGACAGCTTCCAAGCCATCTTACTTGTTTTTCTTTTCCCAACCATTATCATCCTCGTGCTTTTAGATCATAAGTTCTTCAAGACAAAGCCTTTATTACTGTATTTGTACAGCACCTGCTACAATGGGATTAGTAGAATGTGACACCAAATTTAACTAGCATTTAGACCAGCTTCCATGCAAGTAACTAGTAGATAAATAGGTCAGGTGAACTGCACATTTTGGGGGCTGACAAAGGTGTCCCAGGTTCAGCCTCCTCCAAATGGCACCTGGGGCAATGCTGGCCAGAGAGGCCATATTGTTTTGCATTTCACTCAAACTGTGGGATATATTCTCCTAAGCTTGGACAAACCTAAATTCTAAGCTAGGACTGCAGGCAGCAGTATGGGTTTACATGACACATCTTGCTCCATCCCAGCTGAGCAACGGTTGCCCTATCGAGCGGTGAGGCTACTTGAAATTTAAACAATAGCTTTTCTTGTTTGGCTACTGATCTTGTGTTCAACTATTTCACCTCCCCTCAGCCAAAAAGCTACGGGGATTTTACTCCAGCGGTCCTGTATAAACCTCATCAGTCTTAACAACTAGTGACATCTCCCTCCGGAGAAAAAGTAATGATCAGGTTCAGGTTACGGCTGTTACTCACAAGATTGAACCATGGAAAAAACTCAAAAGGCCAACTCCTTAAGAGTGGTGAATTACTGCAGTTAAGTTAAAGGGAACTATATTCTCAGAAACACTAAAACCCCGAACTTCTTGAATCAGTGAGGATTGACTAAAGCAGAGAAGGCAGTAAAGCACCAAACTTTCATTAGCCAGGAGTCCCATTTGTGCTTCTCAAGGTACCTCTAAAATATTCATCTGCTTGGAGGGTTCCTGAAGCTTGTGCTTCCAGTTGAAGCCCTCAGGGAATGTAAACAAGACGCACTGACAGAAGCAGAAGGACCACTTTTCTGTTGCTTACTGCAATTCCTGAACTAGGGGTCACAAAGACAATGAGCTCGTTTTATTTGAAGGAAAGCCATGAACTCAAGGCAAAGTCTATTACAGAAGTGGGGCTCACAAGCACAACTGGGGCTACAGGGGTGATCACCAGCAAAAAATCTGTCTTAGCCTCTTGCCTTTTCACCAGCATAAGAGATATGGCCTGGTGGGACATTACTCCAGCATCTTTCTAGCACTGTCTAAACATGAGTGAATGAATCAGCCACGGAGAACTGCAGAATCAGACTATGAGCTTGCAGAAGGTTAAAAGGACTGTGCAAATAAAAACTCTCAGCACAAAGGGCATCATGGTTCAAGGCCAAAAGCTTCCCTCTGTTGTTCTGGAACTAACTTCAAACATGAATCAGAGGCTTAACATGGAGAGGCTACCATCAATAACCCCCTCCTCAGACTGCCTTGTTTAATGGGATGCTTAACTAGATGATACAAAAGTGAATTCATAAGCCAGTGAGGGAAAAGGTCCATTGCTTTCTTTTTTTCTCAACAGGGAAGGAACAAAGGAAAAGAAGAAGACCGAACAGATACTAAAGGAGAAGGAAAGAAACAGATAGACAATAAGGAAAAGAGAAACAAAATACGTGAACATGTACACAATAAAAAGCACTTGACCCCAAATCAGTGGCTCATCATTGTGCTGGTTTGACTGAAAATGATTTAATTTTCTTTATGCAGTTAGAAACCTTTCTTTTTCATAGCTAGCACGGTCATTATTTGGACTTAGTTTGAGAACAAGAGACAACACGCCCACAACACAGTTAATGTTTTCAATTGCTCTGGTCTGAGAGCCAAGGACACTCTGAGCGTTCTGCCCACAGGTGTGAGGCATCAAGAAAGGCGGGTATGGATGGGGCAGAGCTTGACTGACATCCAGACTGATCAATAAGAGTGTTCCATCCCATTAGCGTCATGTTTCATATTTAAGGAGAGTGGGGATCTTCCAGTCTCTCTCTCGTTTCTTTGACTTCTTCAGCGTTTTTGTTGGAGCCGAGGGAGTTCTGTTCGGGATGTTTATTTAGGCCTTTTGTTGTTTTGCAGAGGCCTCTGGGCCTTTCTGCTTTTTTTCTCTTTTCTTTCTGTAGGATCAGCTGTTCAGGAGCAGGTGCTGCATCCTGGGACTGGCTGCTCGGTGTGGACGGAGTTCTGGTGGAATTGCATTTAATGTCTTTAATTTATACTCTATTTCTATTTTATAGATATATTTACTAGTAGTGTATTAGTATTTTGTTATTCTATTAAACTGTGTTTATCTCAATCCAAGTTTTTCCCTTCCGATTCGCCCCCCTATTTGGGGGGTGGGGAGCTGGGGTGAGTGAGCGGCTATTGTGGTTGTATTCCTAACTCGGGTTAAACCACGACAGCCACAAGGAGGGTGAGCACGTGCTGCTAATAGTGGAGACTCCTGGTGTGCAAGAGAGAAGAATTTAGGATTCCAGGGCTGGGGTTGCTCAGTATGCAACTGCAAGGCTTAGAAAGTCACTGTCTCCATTGCAGTCCAGCCAGCCAGCAACCAGAGTCCAGCAGGGAGAACTGGGACCATGGTAAGTCGCTCAGTATAACAGGATCTTCCTCTGTACCATTTTTAAGCCTCCAGACCAGAGCAAAATCTCAGCAGCTTCAGGACACCAAAACATTTCTTCACAGTAGTCCCTTTTCAATCTTGTCATCATCAACATATGCTAAACGACAGATTCAAAATCTCAGGCCTGGATCTGTAACAGATGTTTGCTGTCTATTCCCTCTATAGGCATAGAGCTCCCACTGATATCAAGGAGTGAGGAGCTCAAATACCTATGTGGAGCTGAGCCTTGGAGTGCAAGACAAATATGTGGGAAGAAAAAAGGCACCGAGAGAGCTGCTTCACAGCCTCCAGGCAGTTCTAAACTAGATAAAGGCACTAGTCCAGTTCTGAGCCAGCCCTTTGGAGATGCTTCAGCAGCCCACATCTGTGCTACGGAGTCTCGCTGAGGACATCCACAAAGAGTTCCTAAGGGAAGACCCAGCGTTCAATCAAAAGTCATGTTGCTGCAGAGTGTCAAGACACAGATTCTGAAATTTTCCCATATTTTTTCTGCCTAGGCTGTTCATAGAGCCATCACAAAGAGGCCTTCTAGGCATAGGAGGCTCACTGCTTTGTATGGGCATGGTGGAAGGAGGAAACAGGACATTTCAGGCATTTATTTTAAGTCTATCATGCATTTGGATGGCTGCTAGTGCCAAAGCTAATCATGCTAGTGGAAGAAGTACGAAAGCACAACAGGCAAAATACAGAGAGCAAATAAAAGGGAAGGAGTCTGGAATGACAAACAGAAAAGGTATCTTCAGATCAAAGGGTTTTCAGTGCATTGCAAGCGCTGCAGCCTTTTAAACAGCATATTATGGCTCCTGAAACCTTTTAAACAACATAACACGGACTCAAAGGTATAAGAGTATGGCATGGCATCTCCAATGTGTTACTCTGCTGGAGCCAGATATTGCATACTGCTCTCCCAAATTGAGAGGAAGACAATTAAATTCAAAGAGGAAAGAAAACATTCATTTTAGTCACCCATATCCTTCGAGGAGTTTTTCTGTGCCTTTGTATGGTAACGCAGAGTAACAGGCAATTGCTGTATCCCCCAGCCAACAGTTAGTCTACCCAGGGCCCCGGGGTCATAAACTCCCTATTTTCTCTGAGCTCTTTCACAAACACATCCCTATATACAGTGACAACCACATCAGTGCCATTACCTTTGGATGGAACAGCCTGCGAAGTGAAAGCATCAGTAGCGAAAAGCAACATAATAAGCTGTTCACATTATTTATAGAATATATGGGGGGTTTCTGCAGAAAAATTATAGAGGTGGACAGTGTCAGCTCCTGAAAGTGTAGAAGAAACATGTATACAAGGCATTTGCTTCAGGATGAGAAAGAATAGTATTATTTGAATCATACTGCACGCAGAAATCATCCCTCCCTACTATTTGATGTCCTTCAAGGAATTAATCCCACCCACAAGGCATTTAATGGACTTTTTCAAGGGGCTTCATTACCTGAGGTTTCAAGACATATAAAATACTCAGTACAGGCCCAGATAAGTGAAGGGATCAAATTATACTTCACTTTGCTAAGCTATCTTTTGCCCAAGTATGTTCCCAAGTAAACTATCTTTTACCCAAGCCATCTTTTTACCCAGGTATAAATTGCAATGGGTGCAAACTACAAACTGCACTGCTTTGGGAGGAAGGAAATAAAAAGAGGTAATCATGACAAATTATACTTTTTTCAAGTTATCATCATCTTGCTCTGTCTCTGTCAAATTGTTTCTCAAACACAGCAGTCTGCAAGCCACCTGATTCCTCCTCTTGCTTTTTTTTCCTTTGTCCCTTTGTACTATTTATACCTCCTGGACAAAACATGCACTTTTGCATATCTCAGCCATTTCAAGGGCTGAGATGATGAGCTGCGCCGTTTAGTCCTTTCCATCACAGTGTCACCAGTGGTCATGTCCCTGATTATCTTTAAGGACAACACATTCAATAATCGCTTCAATCCAAATCTGTCTATAATTATGATCAAGGATGATACACTAAGTTATATACATGAAGGAACAGTTTGTTTTTCAAGCCTATATACTGTTTTCCAAATTCTTTGTAGCTGCAACATAACCTTGGTCTGCAACTTCAGCAAAGAAAATGTCACTTTTCACTAAACTGATTTCAGCTGGCTTTAAAAGAAAAAAAGAGAAGAAGAACAAAAAATCCTTGCACACACATGTACACACACTCGTTTTATTTCACTTTTACCATGTAAGGGTGGTTGGTTTTCTCTTGGGTTTTAGACAAAAGAACTCCAGTTGCCTGTAAAGCTGACTTAGTGTCTGATGAGGACTTGTGGGTGGTGAAAGAAAAAGAGAAATCTGCTCTGAAAAGAAAAGCCCCGCTCTGTGAGCTAATTCTGTGCTCAGGACTCCTTCAGTGTCTCAGGAATGCAGGTAGAGCTCTGTTATTGCCTGCTTGGACCTTTAAGATCTCTCTTCTGCTCCTTCCCTCTGCTGGGAGCAATTTCACTGCAATTACTGAAACGAAGCCCCTGAATTCCACTCTGCAGCTATTCACATGACCCTCGGTGCTTTGGACTTGATTTTTCTCCAGTTTTCTCCACAACAGGAACAGTCATGAGGAAATTTTCCTCAGTCAGTGGCTTTAAGTTTCTATTAAAAACTTTTGGTACTTGCAACACTTCTCAAAACCTTTAAAAAACAAACCTTGCATTGGAATTATTCAATCAAACAGTATTAAAAGCACAGATTATGCTTTAGAAACCACTTACAAAGAAGGTTTTTACAGATCAGTGAGGACGCTAGTGAGGAGGGGCCCCTGATATGAATGGAAACGTTTGTTTCGATCCTCATTTATCTCAAGGCCCGGGTGCTTTCTGGACAGTGAAACATTCTTCTCCTCCCTGTGCTTGGAAAAGTGAGGATCAAGTTGCGAGAGAGTGCCCTTGAATGCTCAAGTAAGGAATTTGCTAAGTGGCCTCCTCAGCCAACACAGCTCCCATGTTAATCGGTGGCTTCTTAATTCCCTCTGCCCTTGGCAAGCAGGGTTACCCATCCTTTCTTACGGCAAGGTGTCACCACAAGCCAAGCCCCCATGGTTGTAACCAGCCACAAAACGACCAGCACTTCTCACATTAAAATGTTTAACATTTCTCTAGCACCCTGAAATTTTAACCAAGCCTAGATAAGGATATAAAACACAGTTTTGTAAAGGTCCTAGTTCTCTTAATTTTTCCAGGGCTTCTCAGGGATCTGTGTGCCTGCATGTGTGTACAGGACAGCCCCAGCCTGCCTGGATTCCACACACTCCTGCTAAATAAGCATTGATTACAGAATAATCAATGAATAATAATTATTATTGTCACTGAGGTCAGCAATCATGCTGATCTGGAAAACACCTATGCTTAAGGGAAATGTGAGAAAACATTGGAATGTTTTGGTTTTCTTACAAAGAAGCACTGGATGGGTTCAATCTACTTTTCCCTAAGTGGCATATTCAGTGCAAAAGTGGGATCCCACTGGGCCCTTTCTGAAATCAGCAGTGAATCATTTTAACAGAAGCAGAACCCAGTCCTTGGTGAGACAGTGGCCTATACAACTGTATCAGAAACCAAATTTGCAGCCTCAGTCTCAAACCTGACTTTTGTTGATGACAGTGGAAGTTTGGCCAGAGTAAAGAGTGTGATGTTTGTTCTGTAACTTGCGGAGCTAACCTCAAGCTTTCCTTCTTCCTGCCATCCAAAGCTTCTTGGGATTAGTCCGGACTGATATTGATGTATGGACATCTTAAAAGGACTGTACATAGCTCTGAGGCTGAAGACTAAACATTGCTGCATAAAATAGAATTTGGCAGTGATTCTATAGGATGAACCTAATCAGAGCAGACAGATTACAATACATGGTAAAGGCATGGAGTTGAAAAGAAAAAAGGACTTGCTCTGCAGCATTGGATGATTTATTCTGGAGAAACTAGAAAACCTTTCAGAGCAGCTGGGACAGAGGGAAATGAACCATTTGTTCATATGTGAAATAAACAAAAGAAGGAAATGCTCCAATCCTTCTCCAAACTAGGAAAGGAATGGTGGTGAGAGAAGTGACCAGGGACTGAACCAAGCTTTTCACATTGTCCAGTTCCTGACAGTAGCTGTGTTTGAAGTACAAGGAAGAACACTGCACAGGCACATATCACCTCACCCCCTGGACAGTCCTGGTGAGCCACAGACCTCCATAAGGGAATGCAGCCTTTGACAGACGTTGCTAGATGCCTGCAGTATAGCACCAGGCAGTAGAGCCGCTCTACTCTTGAGTGGTGCTGGTATACTGCCCGATAAAAGAAAAATCAAAGAAACACCATATTGCTTCAAATCACTTGCACTGCTCTGTACGTGACCAAGAAAAGGTTCTTCCAGATACTTGTGACAAGTTTCCCAGAGGAAGGTAGTTTTCAGTAAGAAAATCCCCACAATGAAATTCAGGCAGACTGGAAAGACCTGCAATTCAGAAGAAGACAAAACCCTGTATCATGTTTACTGTGAAATATTCAACACAGTTAGTCACCTCTTCCTTGCTTATGTTTTTTGTCACTAAAGCTTCACGTGTTGGATTTTGTTTATAGATGACAAGCAACTCAATCAAGAAAGAGTGCACAGAACTTACTCCTGGTACCTGTCTGACAACAGTGAAGTTCTCCCCATAACCACCATCCTTTTAAGGCTTAAAGTTAGGGACCATGCTGGTGTTTTGATTTGCATAAGAAAAATATGTTAACTTAAACTTGAGAGCATAAAGTGAAGCCAAGGAACCACCTTGTCCAGGCTTGTTACCTTTGAAGTAGACCTCTCAAGATTCTATATTTCCCATTTCAAGTTAGACAAAAATGGCAGTGTTCCTTCCCCATCCAAACAGAACCCAAACAAGGTTCTTGTTTAAGTAATATGACCACGAGTCAGTCTGCAACTGTGATCACACTGCCTTTCTGTGGACATCATATTAAATACTTAGGAGATAAATTGCCCCTTCTTTTAAACAGCCTTACATTCACAGCCAGTGAACTAATGTAGGTGGACAATGTTTGCAACTGACCCATACATTCTGATTCACACTTTTTTTGTCCGCTTCTCAGTGCTCAGTTCCTAAGGCGAGCCACTGAGCATCCCCAAAGGGACACATCTGGAGCCCTTGTAAGTGACTGCATGCAATCACAGCACTTAACATCTCGTGAGAACGGACACAATCCAATCTCAGCTTTCCCCTGCACACTTTGCCTGTTCAGAGGCTGCTCCAGAACCTCCTTCGTGTGGTTAAGGATCTTCACCTAATTTCCAAGAAAAAAAAAAATTCTACAGAGAACATGCAACACATGTCACAGCCCTGTTCTTTACTAAAATTCTCTCCCTTACCTTTTCCCCCTCACCCTAGTATACTTATAAGCCAATAGGCATGTTCCCTCTTGTTTATCATCTTGTTAAGCTGAACAGATTTAGCTTCTGAAGTTTCTGGTCTTAAAACGAACTGCATGTCCAGAGCTGCGCACAGGTGTGTAGAGATGTGATCTCCCAACTACCTGGTTCTGCAATACTAAACTGCTGGAAATATATTTTCTCATGAGCCATAAAGCACACTTGAGGGCTCTCTTTAGTCCCTGGTTATGCTGCAGCAGTTTACTGAACTGGTAATTGCACTTACAGGTTCCTGTGCCAAGATGAAGGAAGAAGGTAAACACGTTTCAGTGGCTGGGAAAACCAGACACCTCTTGACCTTGCTTTTTCAGTCTGAGTGTAAGGACTGCTCTGCTTGCCTAAATTCCTGTATTTTTCCTCCTTTCACAAGGAAATAGTAGAGTTCAGGCAGTTGAGAGAGGCATTTGGAGGAGGAACAATCAGAAGAGGGTTTCATGTTGCAGTGGCTTCCTGAGTGAGAGAAGACAGGCATGGGAAATAATAACTCTGCTCCAATGTCAGGTCTGAGGAGATTTCCATTTCCAATTTAGATGTAATTTCAAGAGCTCTTTGTAGCAGCAAGGGTTCACTTCAAGAACCTGGAGGTTTGGTGCACAAACTGTGCAGCCCACAGAAACATTCCCATCAGTTTCAGGGTGGCACGCCTTATGAATGTATGCTCTTATGCTGCAATCAGGAATGAGGGAGCACTTTAAAAATGCTGGTGCTCTGCAATATTTATAGTGTCTTTCTTCCTGCATCATTCAGTTCTTGCACTTGGCTGTTCAGGCAATTCCAAGAACTGCTCATCTGCAGTTTGTGATGCTTGGTTTATTTCAGGAAGAGCAAAAGATAAACTGGCAGGGAGACCTCAGAAACATGGGAAGAAAGGGAAATCTGTATTTCTGAGGTTAAACAGTCTTCGGTTGATTCACAATAAATAAATAAAAAGTTAATGGTGGGGTACTAAAATAACAGACTACCCACATATGCAACACACTATGATTTGACATACCATAATTCCTGTAGGCCTCAGAAGGTAAATACGTGCTCATCATACTTCCCCACATAATGTTTACAAATCCTCACTGGTGTTTTTCACTGTGATTAATTAGATTGAATAATCAAATGGACTAAAAAGGAAATGATTTTTATTCTGGAAGGACAACTCACTGGACAAAAAGAAGAAGATTAAACACTGTGCAGGCTTTTCAACTCGGAATATCAACAAAGTTCTAAATAAATTCCGCAGTAGAAAAGAAAGACGGGGAGTTGTCAGAAAATGTTCATTCTAAAAAATGCTTGAGAAGAATCCAGTCTGGAGAGTGGAGAACTCTCCAAAATTACAGGTGGCAAACTGTGACTCAAATCATGTCCTAGTTTTGCCCATATACAGTAACATTCATGCAATTTCCATAAAATATCAAGTAGCTGAAGGAACACTCACAGCACGTACCTCCGAACTACTTAAAGCACAATAGGATTTCTAAGCTCTAAATCTAATACATATGAACTCTAAAAGTAGTTATGGCACTCCTACACTGTATCAATGCTCTGGTTAGTCCAGGGCTGCAACCAGCAACCACTAAGAGAACATGTACAAATAGGAAATGCCATATCTGTTTTTACTCTTGGCATCAGAGCTGCAAAATCCAGATATGTGGAATAAGAGCATGAGGCTGTTTCAGTGTCTTTGCAGCTGTACAAAAGCCCTGGTTTTCTCAAAGAACCACTCAAAGGGATAACTTACTTTTTCTTCAAACATTTTTCTGTGTTTTTATTACTAAAGGGGAAGTGCTGCAGGACTTATTTAGGGAGTGATAGTGGATGACAGATTAAATATGAGCTCACAGTGAGACACTGTAGCACAAAGAGGCAAATACCATACTGGGATGTGGAGCAGAATTACTTGCAAGACTACAGAGGTAATAATTCCTCTGTACACAGCCCTGGTGAGGCCCCTCTTGGAAACTGTGATCAGTTTTGGGAAACTCAATATGAAGAGGATGGCAATAAAATAGAGTGACTACAATGAACAGTGATAAAGATAAGCAAGTTGGAAGCTATGATGTATGAGTAAAAGGTAAGGGAACCCAATTTACTAAAGGTAGCTGAAAGATAGAGGGAAGAAAAGGGCAAGTGGAGGAAGGACATGGCAATGCTACTGTATTCCTAAGTGGGTAGAAAACTTGACTGTGTCTTTAGACATATTTCACAGACAGTGAACAAAAAATTGCATTTTCCATGGAAAATTTCAAAATAAGAATTCCCTTGCTCCTCCCCATCTTATAGATGTATTTTGATTTTGGGAAGGAGGAAAGTAATTCATTAAGGAAAAAAAAAAAAAGAAATAATGTAGGATTTTTCTGAAGGGGAAAAAAAAAAGATGACAGAATACACGTGCACACACACACACACACTCATACATGTTCTCACACATATGCTTGTTTTCAGGAAAAAAACATTAATGAAGCTTTACTGGCCTGCCCTAATCAAAGGCTGATGCTCAAACTTCAGTGTATTCTTAAAAAATCAGATTTTCCTGAGTAACTTCATCACATTCTGGCCCAATTGTTCATGTAATCGCCTTCCCCTCAGTGGAAAGATGTCCATCATCATGAAAGCGCAGCACCGTGCTTGCAAAAAGCTTCCTTCTGGATGAGCTGGATGATCTCCATCTGGACTGGTCGTCAGAGAAGAACAGCTGGCATTGCTCCAAAATAAGAAGAGCTCTTAGATTTCAAACTGCTGAAGCCTAGACTTGCTTGGGTATCTCCAAGCACTCAGGCAAACATGATTAATAACAAAATGGCTGAGCCAGGCTGGGGGTGGAGGTAGCAACTGCAGCCAGAGTAAAGGAAGACTGTCAAAGTCAGCACTGTATAGTTCAGACAAAGCTGGGTTGGAGCTGGGGAATGGGGCTGGAGGGAGGGCAACAAAAATGCTCTTTTGCATTGTTCATTCTCACTCATAGCTTTGCATTAGCTCAGCTGCACACCTGTAATTAATACATGTAACTGTCTTCTGGAGACAGTCTGTTTTATGATGTTGTTTGCAAAATTCTTCCACCAGCCTCTCTGTTTCCTGGCAATCTGTGACTTTCCTTCAACTTTCTAATAACTTCCCTGGAAAAAAAAATACACTAGAACCAAATAAACTGTTTAATCAATTCCTTCCTTTCTCCTTCCCTTACTTTTTCCAGGACAACTAACAGAGTTGGAGCCCCTCACTTTGACTCAACAATTTCTTTCTCCTTCCAACTTTTTTGCTTTTGACTGACAGCATGTCTTGCTTACAAATCTTCCACAAAAACCAGTATTTGTTTTTCAAACCTTCAACTCCAAACACAAGCCAGCCTTTGAATTTATTAGACTGCATTTATTTTCACTGTATATTCTTAGAAGTTATCCTGGCCATCTTTCCAGTTCTTCTTCACTCTTATTTGCTCATGAAAGCATATTTTTCGTTGTTGTTAAACAAGTTTCATCTCAAAAGCAAATAGTCTTCTAATTCACTTTCTTTTCTGCTTTCTTGCCTAAGACTTACAGAAAAAAGTTGTGTTCAAATTATCGGCATTTGATTTATTATTTTAGGGTGACAAAGACAGCAAAAGACAGACACTGTCATCTCTTCTAAATTAACTGCTTGGTACTGGTAAAGTCAAAAGGATGCATTCACTGTACGGAGAGTTATGATTAACCAGGAGCCTGACATATATGAACTACGCAAGCACTGGGAACCCTGGAGCAAAATATCATGCTGTTATAGCGTTCTGAGCCATGTGTCAATATCGTAGCATAATCTGTCATCTGCAATGCCAGCGCCCTGACTTTCACAGGGGCTATTCAGCAGTTTAAGAATTGTAGGCACCTTACCACTGCTGATCGAAATTGAGCAATGGCTTCACAGCAGGATGAGTCCCAGAGTGTTCCTCGTGAAATTACATACTTTTATCCTGAAAAAATATATAATTTAGAAGTGAATGTGTTTTTCTGCTGTAGTTAGTGTTGCTTTTATTTACCCTAAAGGAACGAGAATGAAAGAAAATGTTGCCACCCATAAGCATTGTGGAAGGGAACTACAGCGGATTCACTTTCAGGACAGAAACTCTGTTCCATGAGGATTCTCACACGTCTTTACAGTGTCGGCTGACGAAAAAAGGGAGCTGCCAATGCTGAGTCAGAAGCAAACAGCCAAAAGAGAGATTTTGTCTGCATCCAAACAGGATGAAAAACACTGAAACACTTCTCTTTGAACATGCACAGAAAATTCACATCAATGCTCTTACCAATATTGAGGTGTTCTTGGCCTGTAAAAACCTGTATCCTAGAGAGATCTGAGTCTCCATCTGGACTTCAAACCAAATTGTCGTTTCTTCTACAGTATGTTCAACCAAAGCTTTTTATTCTCACTCAGACACCTATTTCTGACATATAGACATTCACCAAATTATATGTGGTTTGGGTACACACGTGCTTACACTTGTTGCTAAATGAAGCCTTACTTGCATTAAAATTTGATCACTCACCCACTGTAATTCATCAAATGTTGAATTGGGTTAAAAACAATAGAGAAGGGTGCAAGGCTGATGTGAATTCAGTTGAGAATCTCCACCTCAGCTAATGTTGTATGAAACCCATATCAAATTCATAATAACTAATTTAGATATTGTCAAGCAATGTATGCACTACCTGATCAAGGAGTACTTCCTCTTTTTGACACCTAATGGTAACCAACTACTTACATTACTAAGAGAGCTTCTCACCTTAAAAAACTTTCATATTGATTTGCTTTCAACAGAACAATCAATTAAACAATTAAACTCTGCAATACTGTCAACACTGAGTCTGACAATACAGAAGTCAGAACCTTTTTGAAGACAATAACTCCCATTCCCTCACCATTGTGGAAACAAAGTTTAAGTTCCTGACTCCTAAACACTGAAATTTAACTAAATTTCTCAGATCAGTTTGCATATTTAGTTCAGGTACATTCCAAACATGAAGGTTCAGAACTGTCATCACATGCTTGCCTGGAAGTCCAGCACTAATGCCAAGACTGTGTACATAAGTCTGACATACAGCCTAATACAAACATTCTTTCAGATATTATACACTTCCTTGCCATCCAGAACTATGACATAGTTGAAAAGACCCCAAGTTAGATGTTCTGAGAAACCCATTTATACCTAAAAATACTCTCACGGCTCCTTCTAGCCACCGGGAGAAAAAAACCCTCTCTCCAGTAACCACAGTAATCAGCTCAAGAGAAACATACGCAGTGGGCACAGAACATTTTGAAGTCAGAGACCCATTAGCATTCAGGTCAGGATCAGGGTTATTAGGCAGCTCTCCAGCCTGGGTAGCACTATGGAGGCTGCGTGTCTAGGGGGATATCTGCATAATAAGTTGCCCTGGCAGTGGAGGGGACGTGCACCTGCTACTTCAGGCCACGTGATGGGCATATGTAGAAGCAGAAGAATCAGAGCTACCTATTTCCCATCTTCCCCTGGAGCTGCAGGCAACACCCAAACTGTAGACAAGGGATGGACAGTCTGCTTTAACTCATAGATCAGCAAGGATGATGAAAGACATTTTCTCCCTTCTCCTCTGGCATCCAGCTGCAAGGAAATGGCCAGTCGCAAGTCTGAGCTTGTGGATTTAGAGATGCATGGGAGGAGGAACAGGCAAGATGGGCAAGGGATCCCTATAAACCTCCATAAGGGACATAAACATTCCTGTACAGGGATGCCAGCCGTCAGCTGGGTGAAACCTGGCACCACTTTTGATTTCGTCTTCAGAAGATCCCAATGGACGGGCTGAGGAGAGCTAAGGAAGGAAAGAAAGTTTCAGCTGTAGCCACAATGAAGCAAAAGCATTTGTCCCAGGAATACCTCCATAAAGACCACAACAACAAATGATGTACCAGGAAAAAAAGCACATAGTGTCCTGGAACTATATATAACCTTCTAATACAAAACAAGATCAGGTCATATCTATCTACGACCACATCCTGTATAAGCAGCCAGCAAATGAATGTGGATTAGGAACACGGCCCTTTCTCCCCTACTACCAGCCCCATGGGTAAGAGACAGAAATTCATGCAGTGAAACAGCAAAAAAGCAGGGCCTCAGCAGGAGTCACTAGTTGTGCTATTCAAGGCGCTGCGCTGAGGGGAAGCATGATGTTAACACTACTACTCTTCCCCCTCGAAACCTTGCATTGGCAGGGCTGCCCAAAGAGGACACAGCTTTTGCAGAAGTCTAAGTTCTCCCTGGTTAAAAGCCTTTCCTTTTTTTTATGGCTATATGCATTCAACACTCCCTTCTTTCATGTCCACAGTCTGAAAGGGAGTAATTTTGTACAGTTTACACAAATGCACCATATTCTTTCCTCCTGCTTAAAAGGGCTGGAGTCTATTCACTTCCCCAAAAACTGATTAGTCAATCAATCTATAATCTAGCCTACACTGAATGAAACCAGCTCACACCAACTCTTTTCCAAGCTGGTAAGATGGAAACTACTTCAGACTCTGAATGACAGCCAAAGTTGCAACTTCTTGTCTGCAAGAATTTCCAGACATCAGTCAGACACCAGACATCACACTTAAACTTGCCATCTTTGTTTAAGAGGGTTACTTTTTACAAAAGCAGCAAAGCAGATCTGTGGATTGAGGAAGGAGACCTGCAAATGTAACCCTGCAGAGGAACAATATTACTTGACCATCGACCCAACCAGGCTTCCCTGTGAAATTACAATGCAAATTTCTTCTTCACTGAGATTCCAATTTCTTGATGAGAAAAAGCTCATCACTCCTTTTGCTGAAGTCACCAGCCACTGTCATTGACCGCAATGGCAAGAGGAGGATCACAGTAGCCTGAAAAATAATTCAACAAAAAAGTCAGCTCATTCCCCACCTGAAAACTAGTCTGAGGTTTCTAAAGAAAATCTCTGCTTAGAAACAGGTCATCCCTTACCTCCCTACTTCAGAACTTCCTAAATCTTGGAACTTCTTGCAGCACAAGAAATTGTGGCAAGGTATCAGACTAAATAGACCGGCTCTCTCTAGCCTAGCCCTTATTTGTTCCTACATGCTGCTAAACCCTGGGTTGTAGCTAAACATTGTCTACAGCTAACTTTGTTTAGAATTTTTGGATTTCTCTACCATTTTCACCTTTGAATAGAGAGCTAAATGGAGAGATGGAGGTGGCATGTTAACACCAATAATTAATACATATTTATATCCCAGGCATACAATCATAGGGATACTTTAGCTGTGGGCAATATGTCCAAGGTCATTCAGAGATTCTGTGGGGAAGCAACATAGACAATTCAGGTACTCTCCACTCTAGTAGAGTGACCTAAATTCAAGACCATTCATCTTCCCTCTACAGATCCTGATAAAACATTGTGTTATTTGTAGTGCATATAAGTACTTTATTTTATTTGGGGAGGTCTTCATTGCCCATAGTTTTGGTGTGTGTTATTATTCAAGCTCCAGGTTGAGCTTATTTCTTTATTTTGGGGTGCATTAGCACGGATTTGAAGGAAATATGTAGGTGGAGAACATAATGCTTCCAATTGAACCGCACTAGCAAGCACACACTACAGTAGTTTAGAGATTAAAAATAAGATCATTTGGATGTATGGATTTGAATATGATTTATGGATCACTTCCAGAGACATTATTGTTGCTTATCATTCAGACGACTGTGAAAGTGAAGACTATGTGGGAAATCATGCAAGAGATACATTGCCTATAGAATGGGGAAAAACATTAAATCTTAAAGTGGCTGATGCAGCAATTAATATTGCAACCTTCACTGCCTTCAATGCACAGAAGAAAAGGGTAAGATTGCCCAGATGTCTGCTTCCCATAAATAACTGATCTCCAGACTTAAAGGGAGAGACAGGCTTAAACACACATTACACACTAAAGCCCCTTTTGCATTTTCCTTGGAAGAAATGCTCAAAATAAGTCACTGGCAAATCAGGAATTTGAATATAGGTACGGCACTCAGGACTCCTGGGCTGCACCAGCTGCACCTACAGGTCTAACAGAGTGCAGAACACCAGGGCAACCACGTATGTCTTCAGCAGGGATGGATGGGAGGAGAGGAGATGTGCTGTACATTGTTCTACTGCTGTGTGAGTAAGTACACTTGGTGTTTAAAGATCTTGAGTAGAGCGGTAATCACAGAGGATCACAACTTTCCACAGCTGAAACTCAGAGGCAACTATTTAGCACCTACATTTCTTTTCTTTTTTTCTTTTCTTTTCTTTTCTTTTCTTTTCTTTTCTTTTCTTTTCTTTTTTCTTTTCTTTTTCTGTGTGGATTTTTCAATCTTGTTGGCTTGGTTCAGAGAAGATTGTAAGTGCCAAACAGAAGGAAATGCTGAGACATTACTCAAATACCTGTTTCTCCTAAGTTTGCTTTAAACAGTGGGCTAACTCCACCAATTCGAGTGAAGCCCATCCTGATTTATAATGGCATAAGTGAGGCAAGGATCATGTTGATCATGATTTATGTCCATCACTGTGACGACAAAAACAAACATTTATCTGACCAAGCTGCCCGAATTGAGACCTTTGTTTTGGCATACCCTTTCTGACAGAAAATAATGAAAGATGCAGTAAAGCACATTTATTCCTCAAAGCAGCTGATGTGTGGACACAGCTCCATACAGACACAAGTGAATTTAAATATATGTGCAAAAATTGTCAGAACAAAACTGCAGAAGCATTCGGCCAGCACCGCAATAACTTTCCCTTACCTCCTTAATGGATGCTGCTTTGCAGAGAAAATCATGGTTCCTTAGCTAACAGTTATAGTTACTCTTAAAAGCACATTTTTCACATATGAATTCATAATGTTCAAAGGGGACCTTTTTTTTCTGCACACTTTTGTTATTTATTAGTTGATTAATAAAAATTAACAATATTCTTTACAACTGGAGTAAAAAATTAACCTCTTTGCTGTGCAAAGAAAACTTGTGCATGTTCATGAAGAAACACTCTTTATCTTTTGAGAAATGTCCCGATGACTGCAAAGTTAATAAGTCACGATTGTATTTCCAAAAGTGAAAAAGTGATGACCTCTGAGAGAGGGAGAAAGACTTTGTTCAAAAACATCAACCATAGCTGCTTCAAAACCAGCTGTGAAGGTCAGAAATTATTTATGGAATGCATGTTTGCAAGCTTTTAATTAAAGGGGCTGGAGGCCAGTGTGCTAAGAGGGTAATCTAAGAGTGAAATATAACAATAAGCCTAATTCAGCCTCACTGTGGATTTCCACTGGTGTGACTTATTTGGGAGACTAGAGTATGCACAATGGGTGCTCCACAAAAGTTGAACTGTATTATAACCAGATTTACGGTCATATTATCAGTAGTGTGCATATCAGTATTGGACACAGTACCATACACAATAGGTAAATAAATATAGACATTTTTCTGTAAGTACCTTACTTGCTGCCAGCATGCAACCCTGATGTGGCCCAAATGTTGTCTTCTGAGCTACACACTCGGACAGAGAAGGGGAGCAATGCAGTCCCAGCTGCTCAGCCAGCAAAGAAGGAAAAGCAAGCAGCGCACTTCAGGTCTCCTGTATTTTTAGCTGTCTTTGGAGAACACCACTTCTTCTGGCTGCATTTAAAGAGGCTGTCAGCTGGTCCCTGACCTCATGGGTGCATTTTTTTCAGTTCTGATGCCAACCCAAGCAAAAAATGTACTTCTCTCAACAGAGTGCCCAAGACTTTAATTTGAATGATGGCTGAAAGGCCTGGCCAACAGGTGGCAAAGGGCTGTACATCCAGCACAAAGGACACAAGACCATCAGGAAGACTTTTCTCGCAGCCCCCAAAAAAAAAAAAAAAAAAAAAAAAGAAGGAAATACAGTATGGAAAGTCCTAGTTAGCTCAATTAATTATCCACTGGCCATTTACTTAAGGGACCTCATTACAAATATATCCTCATCACAATGACAGGAAATCTATCTGAAAAGTCTGTGAAAAGGCTATTAATGAAGAGAGTTTCTAATGCCTGTAAGTTGAAATACCTTTTCACTCCTTTCGCCAGCAGTTCCTGTGGGTCATTTCTGGGGTCAGCAGTGGTGTGCAGAGTAAAGACTGCCAGTGCCGGAGAAGAAAAAAAAAAAAAAAAAAAAAAAGAAAAAAAGTACTTCAGTATTGTCAATCTTTTATCCTTGAATGGTACACTAGAGGCTGACATTTAATACCCTAAGGATATAGATGTTTGAAAGCTGGTTATTGTAACAAAGGAAACCATCCAAAGTCTGCAAGACCGAATGGATCAGATAAAGCTGACACTGAGATAAATCTGTTTTACATCCATTCTTGCAGAAGTTTTGCTAATCTATGTAGTTATAGCTTTCCTGGAGCAAGAGGGGAAGGAGGAAAAAAGAAACCTACATTACAGCAAGTCAACATCTTGCCCCTATTTGTGATCTCCAAAGTGTAACATGATGGTCAGAGAACATTTTTCTCCTGGATTTTGGGTGAACCCTATTAAATATAGAAAGACAAGGGAAAACGAGGAGTAACATGGAGTGAGAGAGGGCATGAGGACAAAGATGCATGGTTTTTTCTGGTTGAATGTCCATGTTAATATAGATTCTGTTTGTTTGTTTAACACATGACATAGACACAGACTCATCTTCCAACCAGTCAGAAACTTTAGCACCTACTCTTCATTATCCAGTATTTATACCGCCAGATTGGACTTTCATATGGAAGCCTGGAGCAATGCTGGTACAGATGGCAAGATGACTCTCATGAGATTGATGACTCTGAAGAAATATACAGTATTAAGTCAGAAGGTGCAAATGTTAACATTCCAGTGTAGAAAAGAAATATTCTTTGCATACACTTCCCAGGTTCATTTTCTCATGCATTACAAAGAGAAAGAAAAAGCCCTCGACACACCTCATAGCTGGCAAACGAATGATAAATTTACTTTAGTTTCTTTTGTATGTCAACTGTTCATGCCTCAGGTACTTAACCTTTACTTTAAAAACATGGTTCAGACCCTAGCCTTGAAAGTGGGTGGGAAGAGGGGGGATGGTATTCCTGTAAATGTTTCATTTAACAAAGGCAGTACTATAAGAAGGTTCGGTGGTGAGACTCTGAATGGTATTTATTGTTTCAGATTTCAGAGCTTCCATACATCTGCTGCCTGTCAAAGGCAGATACCACATTCATAAAACAAGTGCCCTGTCTGAAAAAAAAAAAGAAAAAAAAAAAAAGGACTCTCTTCTCTGTGGCTCAGCCTCCAGGGTTATGTGAGATGGGAAGCTGCGGGAAGTGAAAGTTCTAATTTGATGTAAAGATGATCAAGACGAAAATCTTTTATTATAAGACGGAAGAGAAATTTCACTTTCTTTTTTACTTTTGAGGGTCCTGATTCAGCCATGCGCTTTAAGAACTATCCCTGTTCAGAAAAGCTCTTAAAGGTGTTCTTATGCCTCTCCATACTCAGCAAAGTGCCTAAGAACAAACTCAGCTGAAGCAAAGCCCTAAAGAAGAACTCTTTATATTTACACTAAGCAGCTCATTTTACCAGACCCATTACACCATTTCTGACTTTATTAGGTCTGGAATGTATATTTCACCCATGGTGAGAAACATGCTCATTCATTTCTTATGATATCATAGTCTTCTCCATGGTAATCTGGTGCTATGTGAGGAAAAACAATAGAAGAGAAAACTTTTCATGCCGAGATGAAGACGGATAAGGAATTATGTTCAGCCGGGTGGGAGAATGCATAAGAGGAACAAAACCACAGAGCCTCGATTCTGAGGATCTGATTTATTTAGTATCTGGCATTGGCCATAAAGTGTGGGCAATGAAAAGAGGAGCTGACCTCAATGCCTCCTTAGCAGCAATCAGAAATTCATTTCAGTGTGTAAGGATTTAATTAGCTTCACTGAGTTTACAAGACCTTCAGTCATTTTAAGATACTCCAGGCAACTACCCTACGCATAAGATTACCCTGAATCTGGAATGCCAGCCACTTAGGAAGAATGTCTGGAGAGTTTTAATTGAAGGGGGCTCCTTTGTTTTTATATCCATTTGATGTGCCATTATCATCTCCTTCACCACAAATTTGCACTGAGGGACTCAACTAGCCCGAACCATTGTTTTAATCAGTAAATTACAGAAAAACTTCAAGAAAGTTTAAGGTTGTTCTCTGTCTAGGAAAAGTCAAATAGCACTGTTACATTTTTAGAGCTAATCTTATCATTATACGGTGCAGTCACTGCACCATTTCAGGCATCTGGGAGGAGCCATCACCTTCCCCCTTTTGCCAGGGGATCTGAAATACATTTGCTGCATGCATTTATTGCATGCATACAATAAATATATATGGAGTGGGATTAACTAACAGGAGGCAATTACTAATTTTATTATGGCTTCATGAGGTCAAGCTCCGCTCCCTGGCGAGGTATGTATATCAAGCTCCTCTCTCTGGCAAGCATGAGGAATTGCTAAACACAGTTAATTTCTGGGTTGATCTTATTTATATAGTGGACAGTAATCCCCTTCATACAACTCATGTGCTTCTTTCATCTCAGAGATACTGTCCCTCAGTGATGTCCTCCTAGCATTTTGTCAAATGCCTTCAGCCTCGGTAAATTACAGCACTTAAAAAACATTGATTTTAGCATATAAAAAGAGAGACGGTTTCTGTACATTGCTATGGGATAAGGTGCAGCAAAAATCCCATACAAGCTGAACTGTACTTCCTAATCAAATGGGTGTAACAGATGGCTGCTAGAGCAAGCCATCACAATGGAAATATCTGCAGTTCTCATGGTAACGGAATCTGCCAGGTCTGAGGGATTTGCTGTTTTCCAGGACATCTGAGCTGCAATCTCTTTCGAGCTGTCTAGCAGTCTCAGTCTCGCTCTCTCTCACTCTCTCAGCATGATGGAGATAGAGTTGAAAGGTGGAGCCTGATTTTGCATTCCAGCTGTGATTAAAGACATGCACACACAAACGCACACAGACGTGCACACACACAGACACAGAGAATCAATAGCACTGCATATTCGTTATGCTATCTAGAACCTCATTAACCACTCAAGCAGAACAGCAAGGAAATTTTAATATGCCTCCTTTTTTAGGCAGGAAAAGAAAGAACTGTAATGGGAGAGAGGGAGGAGAGAGGAAGATAGCATGTAAATGGGGAATTAAGATGCATGAGACATACCTTCTAATACAAATATGGAGCAATGTTAAAACTAGCAGTTGTTTCCATTTCATGGCAGCATGTCAAGATGACTTAACATAGCAGGGTGAAACATCTGGCCTGAAAAAAAAACAAAAACGTGATGTCAAATTTCTAAAACATAATATAGAATCTATGGAAGAAGAAAAAATAGAGCAACTGTGTACTTTAATATTAAGTGAGAGCATGTGACAGACCTCCTGGTATTGTGTAATTAGAAAGACGATCCTTCTCATAAGGTGTAGGATAGCATAAAGACAATGAGCTTTAATTACAAATCTAAAGGACTGAGTTTAAACCCATAGGTCTCTCTTAAAAGGTTCTTATATGCATGCAAACCAGAATCATCAGCAGGAGGAAAATAATCATTCATGAGACTTTTATTAAAGTCTTTTCCTTCAAATCCCTATCAATTTAAAGAAATAAGAAGAAGCATACTGCCTTATTTGCTAGACCTCCTGCTAGACAGCACACAGAAGGTTGATTCACAGCTGCCTATTCTCTTAGGTATTTGAGGTTGAAGATCAGACAACGTTAGAATTCAGCCATGGCTCAAAATGGAAACAAAGAGGACCATTCCTAAGCAATGTGAAATGAAAAACTACAGGCTGTAGACTGTAGTCCTTAGCATGCTGATCCACCACATTATCCTTGAGGGCACTACAGTTAAATATATATGACAGCCAAAGAGATTGGAAAAATGCTTTCCAGAATAAAATGACTGGATCTCCTTTTTTCATTATGTAGAATAAGCCAAGCAATGCAAACTCCTAAAGTACTCACTCGAGAACTGGGTATTGTAAGATGGTATTGTCTACCTATCATACAGCATCGAAGAACATTTTACGTGACCTTTTTGAAGCCTGAACTGCTTTTACCACAACTCTGTTCCACTCTAGTAACAACTTCTGGATGAGAAATTTAATTCTTAAGTTGGGTTGGTTAGTTTCAAATAGATATATAGAGTTCAATTACAACAGTACTGCATCACACATTCAGGGCCCTCAAAACATGTTAACTAGTTGGAAATAACTGCTGTTGCTAAGCAAAGATATCTGCAATAACAACAGCATAATAGTGATAGTTGTTTGCATTTATATTGAGCCTTCAGCACCAAAATATTCAACAGTATGAGGGATACGGTCAGTCACCTCTGCTCGCAGTAAGCAACGACTTGATTTACAAGCAGTTCCTTGAAGTTCAATAGGGCTTCTCATGTTGCAAGGTCCAGGACTATTTAGCATGAGTTAGCAGTGCTCAAATCAATGCCTACTTTCTGCCATCCTTGTGCAAACTAAATAGCATACTTACTCCTTCACCTGACTATGAGAGGCAGTCACCTCTGGTTTGAACTTGGACGGATTTTCAAAACAATGTCACATTTAACTGAATCAGTAGAAGATTTCAGATCCTTTCATAAAATACAGCAGCCATTCACAACAGGAAAAATGGGGCACGGTTTTACCTTTTCACAGAGAAAAAGCAGTTCTGGGTGGGAGTGAGGGACAACAGAAGAACATGAAGAGGTAGTTCTGTTCATCATCCCATTATCTGGGGCACTACAGGTCTCTTTTTCCCCATAAAGTCAACTCAGATTGTCAATGCCATGGGCACACGTAACATTTTTTTAGGTTGTGCTCAGGATTGTGTAGACAAACATTCTGTAAATACAAGCCCAAACATGGCAGGTCAAAAATTATTGTTTACTCAATTTGGAATAGATCCAGGATTTTAATACTGTGATTCTTGCAGCAATCATCCCAGCCTCAGCATTGACACAAGAAATCAAGAACCTCTTTATACATTCTTATTTGATGAAGAAACATTTCAGGTAACTGACTGTTCAACATTGTACTGCACTGCTCTTACTGCACTGCTAATATTTATTATGAGATCAGAGTGCCCCTCATTGAACAGTTTGTTGAAAGTACTGGCTCAGACTAGATCCACGTGAAAGATGAAACAACTGCTGTGCAGTGTGATTAATGGTGCTCCAAACCATGGAGCTTCACACGTTGAGTTTACCCATTCCTGAGGTCTATTAGCTGTTCCTCAAACAGCTAATCTGAGCACACAGACAGAACTCACCTGTTTCTGCAAAGGGTTCTCTTCTCTAGACACCATTATCTCCTATTCAGAACCAGTGTGTTGATAAGTCACTTTTGCCCTGGTCTGCCAATATCTCCTGCCTGCTCTTCCCAGATGGTGCACTTGTTTTGCTCCCGTAGCAGGCACTCTGTGTCTGTTCACCCTGCTTTGCAGTCCAAGTCCATAAGTGCTATCACACTACCAGACCACCAAGTCTACTCATTTCTGTTGTGCTGCTCGCATGTGACATTCCTCAGAGATCAGGACAGCAAGAAAACACCTTTAACTGTCTAAAAGACTTTCATTTACCCAGTCAGAGCACAAGCATCTGACCTTCAACATTAGCAAGGTGTCCCAAAGTTCTCACACATCTAGTAGGCCTTAACAGGTTCTACTGTACCCAGTCTCAATCATGTCCTCCTAAAACTTTGTCTAACCTGAGCCCTGATACACCCTTTCAGTTGGGCCAGCTCCAGCATGTGTTTCTGATGCAGGGGACCTAATGACTCCAACAGACCTTATGGTCTCCAATAAAGCTTAAGCAGTCCTGAGGCATACTCTGTGGTGCCCTTCCTCATCCTCAAAGTGGATCAGAGAGTTATCTTTCAATTTTAGGGTGTGTTTTAGATAGTACAGCTTAACAGGAGTTTACGTTCTTAACAGCTGAAGTTCTAAGAAGTCCCACATTAGGTACACAGCTCCTTTCAATCCAAGACTGTTCTTGGTCCCCAGCTGACTGCAGCACAGACAGAAAAATCACCAGTACTTAAAATTAGTGAGATGGTGCAAGCTGATATCATAACACTCTGAAATAGACCCTCTTGCTATTCCAGTTATAACTGTGGTCTTTGCTGCCTGGTTAGCAGGCACTTTTCAATCAATTGCTGCATTTGTGCCGACAGTACTGGGTTAGAAGAGTTGCTCTTGTCATTTCTGTGGCCTACCTCTTCCATTGTTCTTTCATTGTTCTTTCTTTCTGGAGAGGATCTAAGGGACCTTATTTCTAACACTCATAGCCACGAAGCATGGAAGGAATATTCCCATACCCAACAGCCTTGGATCCCAGATGTCACAGAGAGCATACTACAAACATGCCACTGCACGTCAGTTGACAATCTGACCTATAGCATTTACATGCCAATGGATTCCCTGGATCTGGCATTTTAATGATAACAAAAAAATACCTAAATGTCCCCTTTCACCCAAAGTTGGTCGTCCCTGGCAATTTCCTGCAGAGACCTCAGACCCCAAATTCCTCAGCCCTGTGAGCCTTTCCCATCCCCTGCAGGGACTTAACACACTTCACATACCACAATGAATCTGCTCCAGTCAATCAACTCCTGCAGCTCTCTGCAGGCTTCCAACACCTGCTAGCAGGAGGGGACAACAGCGCTGCCCCAACCCTTCACACACAGTATTGCCTTATTCTTCAAAAATACTGCTCAGATCATGACGCTCCATTACAGGATGCTCCTATAATACACCACACTTTCAGAAGGAAGGAGCAAGCGTGATCTAGTAAATATTTTACCAATAAAATGGCATGGGGTTCTTAATGTTTATAATTTTTCAATATAAGAAGCACTCCATCAGAAGGTGCTCTATACTCAAGGGAAAGAATATGCATTCTAACAATAACAGGACAGCCAGGGTCAACACCTTATTGGTATTAGCTTTCCTTGAAAACATGTTTGGTTCTTTTTCTACTCTACCACCTAGCACTTGATTTAATAAGAAGTTTCATAATGTCAAGTTATAGACACCATGAGAGGGAGGCCTGGTAAAGTATAATTGGCAAACCAACATTTAATAAATAAATAGATAGATAGATAGATAGATAGATAGATAGATAGATAGATAGACAAAATCTCAGATGTCTCCAAGAAAAAAAACTACCATTTTTTCCTTTTTTTTAAAAAAGAGCTTTTCTCTGTGTGTTAAGCTTCGCGGTGGTGGAGGAGTGCTTGGGAGCATCAGAGGGGGAAAGCAGAAGGGCACAGTGGCCTGGAAACCAGTGTGTAAGCAAGGAGTCAGGGGATGCAAACCCTAGAGATGGCTCTGCTTCCACTAACCTAGTTGTTTTACGGGGATATTAGTGATTGCTGAGCACAGTAATGCTGTCAAGACTAACTAGGACTGCCTAAAACACGGACAAAGAGAAGGACTGTTCTTTACATGTCTGAAGCCCAGATAGAAGAGCTCCATGGCAACATGCACGGATCTGCTATTCTTCCATGTATTCTCAAGTGCAGCTCCTGGCATTGATGTGATCTCTATACCATGAGTCAGGAGGGATCTTTGCTCCTCTTTCTCCGCAAGCTGCCAAGTTGCAGCTCTTTCCTCCGCCTTATCTGTCCTCATGAATGGGGCTGAGAGGGTTACATGGCTTTGAAAAACTGTTCTGGGATGCCTTATAAGATAGTAGAAGTTCCAGAGGATGGTTTCTGCAGGGCCTTGAAAACTCTTTTTTCTGTGGTAAGTGATGAATATCCCAAATCCTGCAATGTGCAAAGACTTGTCCATAGGTTTCGCTTAAAGCATGTGATGATTTTTAGAAATCAGACATTTCATAGGTGCACATACACACATATTCACATACACACACTCACACACACAAAAGAAAAATAAAAATCCCTGATCTCATTCCACACATCTTCTCTTGCACCAGTCTTAAAACTGTTTGCAATGACTGGAGCAAAGATCATACCCTATTTCCTTTAGATAACAGAAGAGAAGAACAAAAATCAGGACTGTTGCAAGTGCAATATTTCATTCTCGCCCTCACATACTCAGCAGACTTTGTAATCAAGCTTCCTCACTTGAAGACACCCTTCCTGCAAGTATGGAAATGGGCAGAGTCTGTTTCTCAGATTTGTGAAAAGTCATCTTATCAAAGCTGTTACAAAAGAGACAGAACTGTCACTTGACTGCAGAATGGGAGATGTGTTCTGTTGCTTTCCCGCAGAGGTGACCTTGGACCTCTCTTTCACTTCCAAAGCTTTGTCTGTCTTGATCATTTAGATGCTAAGTTCATAGGAGGAACAGAGAAGCACTTTTTATTGTATGTAAAGTATATGGCAAATTACTCCATCTCAGGTGAGGTAATGTATCTGTATAAATACTTTTTTTAATGTGAAGCTTAAAACATCTGCAAAGACATCAAAAAACGAATGAGCATGCTGCAAAGTAACACAATGCAGCTGACAACTAGCTGATCTAAGATTACTTGAAGTTCCCTTGCAAGCTGTTCCTCCCATCACTCATCTATAATGTCATTTGGTCAAATTCTAAACAAACGTGCCACAATGCAAACCAAACAGCTGTGGTTCAAAGGGAGCATGCCAGGCACAGGCCTTCACAGCGGTGCCCAGAGGAGAGGCAGAAAAGGGCCACTTCTAGCAGGAACTGTGGAGAACTTACACAATTGCAAGAACTGCACTTTTGCCTTTCAAATTTAAGGAACAATAAATAGCAAGAGAGCACACTGAAAGATTTTTTTTTTCTTTGCATATCATTTGCAATAAATAAACCTTGCTATTTCGATATTTGTCAAGGTGACAGAGTTTAAAAGGAGCAGGAGAGAGAAATTATATGTACGGAAGAAGAAAATGCAGTTAAAAACAGTTAAAGACTACTCCACAGATAAGAGATTCAGACTGAGAAAGATTATTACCCAGCCCTCCAGGCTGACACCTGAAATTAAATCATCCTTAATGAATAATGTGACAGTATTAGCGGGGCGGGAGGGAAGCCATTGTATATCTTAGGCTATGGATTATGGAAGCAACAAGATCTCACTTTTTGTCAGTTTAAAACAACAAAGAGACCATAGTTTACCCTTGGTAAGCTTAACTTTCCAAAACAGCAAGTTTTTTTAGATGCTCTTAAATGTTCTTCTGCTCTTCACTGGAAGAGGATGTTGGATTGTTTAGAAACAGGCTTCCTTCAGGTTTTGGTTCCTGTTGTGCTTAGCCATTTTCCAGAGGTCTTAATACACATTCATCCTACACAGACATAATGAAAGGAAAACATTTTTCACCTGAACAAGAAGCTTTGGAGGAACAAAACTGTCTGGAAAAAAAGCTGAGAATCCAAGCTTCAGAACAGTTTGCACTTCTGGTCCAATGCATCAAGCATGCTTAAGTATTTACATTTCTCATCTGAATAACAGTTCACACTGTTGTAGCTCACAGGAGGGTTTTTGGCTTCTGCCAGTCTGAATAGCATGATTTGAAACTGAATCATTTCCTGCAATTTATTTTCATAGCTGAATGCTAACTACAGCAAGGTAAGGTCATAAACACAAGGAACTACTTCCAGAAAGCCATCTAACCCTCTGGGCTGCTTCAAGTAGAACACCTTCTAGGTTTTCCACCTATCGCCAGAGAAGAAAGGGATGCTTCCCAAGCTCTATGTATCTCAGCTCTTTTAACTGAGGATCAATATCGCAGAGACAGAGACAGAGAGACAACCAACCAGCAAACAGAAAATCAGCTGCAGCCTACCACATTCACAGTGAAGGGAGATAAAAGCCTGCTGCTCTCTGAAATCTAATATGCCAAGTCACCTGGAATGAGTTCTCCCGGAAAGGGCAAGCCCAATCAACATCCCTAGCCCACCCCCATCCCAGAACTGAAACACCAGTATCTGGAAAGCTTAAGCCTTATTATACTCATTAAAAGCTAACTGGCATTTACAGCTCATGTCAAGATGAGGTGTCAGCAGGAGCAAGAACCTTGTAAAATATGCGTATAACCAATATGCTACAGAACAGACTCCATTCTCCAGGATACACACACTGTCTTTTCAGCAGTAGATAAGGGTTGTGTTGTCTTACCCATTACACGAGCCAAAAAGCAGTTTTGAGGTGCTGAAGAGTCTTCTGAGAAAGCAACCACCAAAAAGCACCTCAGCAGAAATAAACTCTGTCAGAAGGCTGAAGTTTCAGTCCAATGTAATGTGCCTTTAAAAAGTACCATGTCTACACTACTGTATTGCTTACTTTCTGAAGCTAAGCCAGAGGGATGTACATAGTAAGATCTTTGTCTCATTTCAGGGAGGATAGAGGATAAAGATTCTGTGCCAGTAATCTTCCCTGGATTAATGGTTTCTCTTTTATCTGCTGTATTTCTGCTCAGATGTCTTTGCTCTGAATGAGTCAGTGGAATGCAAATGATGGGTACAGTCAGTCTGAAAATATTTAAATCTAGCTTTGCACTGCACTGCAGGTTTGTGGAAAAAAATACACATATATAAATATACATGCTGAAGTAAGGGCAGACGAAAATTACAGACATATCAATAATGCAAAAAAAAAAAACCAACCATAGTGGGTCAAATTGACAAGAGATTCATTTTTCTGTTTCATCTTTTCATTTTTTCTCAAAAAGATCAGCATTGAGATGGTTGCTATGAATGGGTGAAGAAAATCTGCAACACTTATTTTTGTAAGCCTCAGACACCAGTCAAAAATGCATCTGTGGGAACAGGAACCTGATTTTATTTAGGCTGCTAAATGCCCTGTCTTCATTATCCCAACAAGTATCTTCCTAAAGGTAGCACTCTTTTAATCCTGACAAAGAAGAAACCAGACAGTCTAGTCATAATTTCTTTCGATTTTTTCCCTTTGCTTTTTCTGTGATATATTTCAATATTTACATTCTATTGGGGTATGGCTCCTCTCTTCTTCTGCTTAGTGCATAGGTTTTCCTCTAACAAGTGATTGGACTCCATAAGCAACTGGGTAAGGAGGATTTAGAACTGTAGCTCTGTTTTAGAAGCCAGGAGAGAACCCATTGGTCTTTGTCATGGGCTTCAGCAGGAACCATCCTCACATGGTGGCTGCCTACAGAGCTTTTACAGATCATACGTATCTAAACAACAGCACAGAGATCTCCAAAATATTTTGTGTACTGCAGTGAGATGGTGGAAGGAGGAACAGGAAGGGAATAAGCAATCGGTCAAGTTTGGGAATGACCAAACAACTTCCTGGGATTTTGCAGTTTCTGTGGGAGTTGGCTTTGATACACTATGCTCATTCAGTAGGGGACCTGTCCTGGAGTAACCAGCGGCTTTCTGATTAAGGAGTAAACTGTGCAGGAAGAAAGCAAGCACCAACATTAACCTGGTAACTACTTCTCTAGTTAACAATAAAAGAAATAGCATCACAAATTGTGCAGTCAAGATAATTTCCAACAGAGTATTAAGCCCTCTACCCCACCAAAAAAAAAAGGTCTACCTCTGAAAAAGCTGCCTATAAATCCAGCTGCAACAAAACAAACAAAACAAAGACTCATAGTGTCTACCCAATCCATGTAGGACTTGAGAACTAGTTAGCAGAAGCAGTTTGCCTTTAACAAAAAAGAATATATTTTTATTTTGATAGCTTTGCAACTAACCACCTTTTCTTCTAAATTTTCCATTTAAATTATTCTTTAATATATCTTATATTTAATTAATTGTAAGCATTGAATTTTCTAATCTGATTTTTAAAAATCTCGTACTTTATCACAAGCTTGGTTTTCAAGACAGAAGATTAACCTAGTTTGCCATTAGTTTTCATTGAAAAAATACGGATAATTGCCTGAAGAATGGACACTCCTCATATCAGCAATTTTCAAAAAACATTTTTAAAATCGTAATTTATTGACAAAAATTTACTTTTTAGAGGAAATATACAGCATTTCCATAAAATAAGCCACTTCCTAATATCCGTTTTCTTTAAAGGTTGCACAAAAATAGTCCTCCTGTCACTAGTAAGAGGAAATACTTTCAGTACTGGGTAGTCTGTTTTCAGGTTGGTTGTGTGTTTGTTTGTGTATCAAACACAACAGGTACTGCATCACCACAGGACCAGCAGTTGTGTGTGAGGATCTGGTTTGTCATTGTGCAATTCCCCCATCGTGACTCAACAGACTCTCCCAAAGAAATGTGAAACTATGCTCAGCTCTGTTATGTTGTGATTGATGGTTACTGAGTGATGCTCAGAACTTCTTCCAGCTCTACACGAATGATTAATGATTGAGGTACTTCTGGCAGTTTCTAAAACTTCCACAAATACTTATGTGAACCTCAGGACCAGGACAGCTTAGGCAAAAAGACAATAAGAGATCAAAACTAACCTTTGCTAGATATGCCTGCCTTGCAGTGGAGTAACATAGCTGCTCTACAGAGGAAATAATGAAAGAAAGCAGTTTTTGTGGCCATTTTTACACTGAGGACAAGCTAATGATGACCTTCCTCCACAGGCTATCAGGGTCATTCTGCATGGGTGATGCCATCAGCTTTGCTGGGAAAGCTGCTTATAAGCAGGGGGCTCTAACTGTAATTATGTACTGAATCAAACTGATGAGCTGGTCCACACTACCATGAAGCGTCTGAATGGCTTCACCAGCAATCCCCACAATTTCAGTGATCTCACAATGGTCACATCATTTTCAGCTGGGCAAGGCTCTGCTACACGAACAGGAAGTTCACAGCCTAGTGTCAGATTTATACTTCAGATGGATTTTATCTGCCTTTTACAGTTTCCTGAAAACCACTTACAAAGCAAGATTCACTTCAACTTACAAGACTCCTGATACCCATGAGCATCTGCTTCATTTATAGGTAAGAAAACGAGATGGCTTTTGGTTAACTTGCAAACAAATTCCTTTGTCAGACTGCTGTTTCACCACACTGGTGGCCGGACTTCCACTGCCAGCCACTGAAAATGATCTCTGTCTTGCAATTTATATAGTATTTACAGTGTTACAGAAATGCACAGTAGAAGTGCAATGATTATTCTTATCTCTTTGGAAAGACGGCATGCATTTCCCTGCTTGAGATCATCTTCTCTGGGGACCCATTTAAAACAAAACCACTGTGTTCTGAAAACGTGTCTTCAGCATGAGATCTGAGTACTTTCTGTCTTGGCCATGATAAAATGAAAGAAATTGAATCAAAGTGTATTCCTGAAAGTATATACTTCTCCTGCATGCTTCTCTCTCTTTCCTACACAAATACAAACCCCGGAAGATGACAGATTTCAAACTCATTATATAGCATGAAACAATGTTTAGAAGCACAGTGCATGACACAGCTACTCTACAAATTTGTCCAAACAAACATAAAATTAACCTTTCATGGTTAAGAGAGCACATTTTTTTAGCCTAGTCTTTAACTGAATCATTTCTTTACAGGAGAAAGCAGCCTATACGCTATTAAAAGTTCCTAGCGTCCTAGGTCAACCAAAGTGAGAAATGAATAGGTCCATTCATGCTTCAGACAGGATAATTCTGGTAAAGCTGGTGCTGACAGTGTTAAATAGCAGTGATGGAGGAGTCCGGCCTTGTTGTCATTCTAATTGTGACCAAGAGTGACAAAAAATGTGTTTCCTTTGCCAGCAGACCAATCTTCCAGATTTGCAAAATCTAAACTGTGCTTATGTCATTTGAAATTCAAGGGAGAGAAAATCCATGCACTTAGGTGTGTGCTTTGTTTGAGCCCGCAGTGGCTCTGGCACAGCAAAACACAGAGAAGGGCTAGTAATTTTAAGGCACTAAAATGATAAGAAGGATGGCACATGACTGTGAATCCAACCCATGGTCTTACATACTCACCAGCTCTGCCACCAAATTCCTCTGTGACCCTGGCACACAATCCCCTCATCCCTAAATACTGTGGGCCCTTGCCTGCACTAGGGAGCACAGTCTTCACCTGGGCAACCAGGTTCTCTTTGGAATCGGCCATTTGGCACATGCCTGTATCCTGCTTGTTCTGTGAAGGGAACCTCTGGAGCCAGGATGTTTCTCCACATAACACTGCTGGACAAATAACACAAAATGAAGAGATGAAAACAGTTACCATAAAGAATCAGGAAAACTGTCATAGACTAAACCTCATCCTCAGTTACAGAAATATCCCCCTCCCTCATCTCTTGCTTTGAACCATGCTAAGTATCAAAGAAGCATTTTTCTCACCCAAACAGAATACCATTTTCCTTAGAAAGGAACTAAATCAAATGAATTATACATTATATTCCACAACAACAAAAGGAAATTACCATCCCCTCTTACTTTCTTCTTCAGCAGGGCAAGGTAGGGACTTCACCCCATACAGACAACTGAAATAGCTCCCGTAAGTATTTCCTACACCACTCCTTCAGAGGGACCATATTAAAAATAAACTAATGCTGTAGGCAGCTTCGCAAAATGACTTCAATGGTATTTATTGCTTTGATAGGGTCAGTGCACAGTATGTGCATGTTGCCTTTTAAACATATGTTTCAGGCAAAGAATCAAAGCTAATTTCAGTGTGTGAAAAGCAAGCAGATTTCATTACTGATTGTGACTTTAACTTCAAAATGATAAGGATGCTGGATGTAGGTTCTCAAAACTGAATGTCTAAATGGGAATTTATGATGTAGAACTTCAGCTTTATCATCCATGGGCTTCAATACAGAAAGAAGAAAGAAATTCTCTGCTAGCAGGAATCTCACAGATAACCCATAAACCAGCTGCCTATTTTTCCCCTCCCCTCTAATTCTCCCTGTAGCTATTTCCTCTCTGTAACATGTTAAAGCAAGAATGGCCATTGGCACTAACCATTTTTGGCATCCAAGTAGTGGATATGAAAGAGATCTGAAATTCTTTTTCCACCACCACAATGCAGCCCCACTTCGACTCTTTGCAGAAGTGTCAGCAGAATTCATAACAAACTCAATACAATCTGAGTCGCAAAGTGTAATAAAAGACCTGCTACTAAGCCTTTTTTTTTTTTTTTAATGAGGATTCATCTCACATTATTACCTCAGATCTAGTTCTCAACTTCACCTGTAATAACCTTCCATACACAGTATATGGAAGGAGGTGGACTTGTAGAATTATTAAATGGCTACAGGCATAAGGAGTAACAAGGGAATGATGCAGGGTTTTACCCAACATTTTGCACAAAATCAGGTTTGGGATAGATTATTGCTAGTGGCAAAAGCCAGGAGGTGTAGACCTAGTAGCCTAAAGATAGGTATCTAACTCAGGCTTAGATACCCAAAGCAATGACATTTTCCACAGGATACTTTGAATATGCATTTAACTTTGAAAGTAAATGTATCTCATCCACTACTGAAGAAAAAGCACTTAAATATCCGTAGAAGTGCTTAAATGTGTATATTAACATGTATAAAAATGCATATACACAACCAATTAGTAAGTATACATACATACGCATATGTGTATACGTGCTTCCGTACACTGCTGAATCAAGACTCAAAAAAGCCTAATTTGCACAGTGGATAAGCACCCAAATCTTCACTTTGAGTCAAAGAAAAGTGTAAGATTTTGAAAATAATCAAGACATTTTTAAATGCTCCTGATTATGGATACAGATGTGCTCTGACTATTTTGTTAGTCTTCGTCCAGATCTGTTTAACAGCACCACACTCCCCTAGGTTCAAATGACACCTTTGAAACAACTGAAGCAGTAAATCACACCTCTTTATTATCATCTCAACAAGAATGATAACAACATCCTCTGCTTGGTGAAATACCCATGGGAATTTCACCCGATTACATGAGGATAACGTATCTTTCATGACTTTAGCTGGCTGTCTACCATTTCCATTGTATACTTGGTAGTCACAAAGCACACAATCCACTGAAGGAAAATGTGTAGGCAAGGGGTTAGCCATTTCAAGAGTAGAGAAAGGGAGGTAGAAATCGAAGGAAGAAAGGGAAGGATGATACAGTGCAATTGCTCAGCTTAGTGCACAGCTGCTTAAACAACTGAATAGCAATCAATGGGTTAGTATTCAATCCAAGTTTAGATCACACTGAAATCTATTAGAATACTGCATATAATGAATGACTCTTACTTATTTGGTATTCTATCTTGGAATTAATCAGCTCAGTTGTTATGCAGTTAAAAAAAAAAAAAAAAATAAAAAAACAGTTGGGTAGACAGGCCCAAAAACAAGAAAAACAACCACCTTGATTTCCCTGGTGGTTAACAGCCTGACAGTACTCAACAGCACATACTGAAATTAAACACTGTGAGAAACAATGCCAGTTAGAGGCTTCTTGGGTGTTGGGGCAACAGCCTGGTTTGCGTGTACATGCAGCTTTGCCCCATCCCCTCCCTTTCAGGTTCTCACACAGTACTCATAAGGCTGTACCATCTGCTGGAGCACAATTCAGAGGTAGCTTTAAAATTATGATAGCTCTGGGAAATGATAATCACTGGGTCATAGAAAATTGTACTGCAGCATATAAATAAGATAACTGAAAGTGCTGAGCAGGGCATGTTTGCATTACGAAATGTATTTTTCTTTTTCCTGTACAAAACCTGTCTTGAAAGCATGGGGAATGAAGCAGGATTGAAAAACAGAAGGAAACCAACACTGCCCCAGAAGCTGCACAAAGGAGGCGGGGGATGGAGGAATGCTAAGCTGTAGTATTATTGACTGAGGAATGATAAAAGAGGAAGGAATTCAACAGTTACATCTATTTCACTTGGTGCAATGGAATGAGATCAAAGGCTTACTTTCACATTAGCCCAGAATAATGCATACTCTATAAATGATGCAAAGCTAGGCCACATTCCCAAGATGTGACAATGCCTCAAGACGCCCCTCTGCTAAGTTCAGGTCAAGGCAACAGGCTCCTGCATATGAATTTCTTTTTCAAAGCACACAAACATAGTGAAACCATTGGGTATGGAGACTGACAACAGTCAGGACAGGCATGGTGTCCTTCATTGGCTTCTATATTTCCGTAGATGGTATTGCAAATTTAGGCAATTTTAATTCACTTGCAGGTTTTTGCCAGTTGCTGCTGATCTCTCAAAGCACCCAAACTGTTCACTCAAGCACAAAGAGAAACTCAGGCTGAGAAACCAGATTTTATTTTATTTGTAAAACAAGTATCAGAGAGGAAGTCACCAAAAGATACTCAACTCCGATTTCAGAGATGTGGCTCAGTCCCACCTCTGCTTTGGAAACCTCCGTGACCTTGATCAGCTCAGCTGGGACAGTCCCTTTAACGAGTGCAGAGCAAGAACGATGTCAAACGGTTCTTAAAACCCCAGGTTTAATTTTTTGTGAGGCACATTTGTCAAAGCCAGCTAAAGATTCAGATCAGTGCTGGCTGTACCTTGGTTTCTGGGGGATCCAGGTATTGTGGATACCTTAAAAAAACACTATCAGGATACATCCGTATCTAAATTCCTTTAAGAAATCTTAACCTCTGGGACTCTGTTTTCCACTAGTTAAATTGAGATGAACAATTATTTTCCCTTACCTTTCACGGTTTGGTTGGTGCAGGGATGCGTTGCCATACCAACAGCAATCCAGCCTGGCGGTAGGACAGGGCTGGAATTGTGGAGGTGTGGACATCCCAGGCCAAGCAAAAAAAAAAATCCTCCTCTCTGCTGCTCCCTCCCTTCTTTCCTTCCTCCGTACCTCCCTCTCTCTCCCTGGAAGAGAAGCAGCTTCTCTTTGTGAAAGAGCACAAAGGGGAAGAAAGAAAAGGAATTGTCCATCAAGCTCAGCAAATCCTCGGGGGCTTTCAGCAGAGGATGCCACAGCCTGTGAGGAGAGTGAGGCACACCGAAGGCTGATTTTAAACGGACAGTTCAGTCCCAGCTACACCGAACCGCCTCCAGCAGTCCCCAGCCTGTGAGGAACAAGTGGCACCAAAAGACATCACTGACATCTCTCCACGTTTTGCTTTCCACAGGCAGGCACAGCTTCCCACTAACAGGAGAGCGAAGTCCCCCGCTATTCGCAGGACACCACTTGCTCCGTGGCCACACTGCCAGCAGCCAAACCCTCCTCTGGAGCAGGCACCACTGATCTGGTGGGTCCTCTGGGTCCTTCCCTACTTGCCAAAAACAGCAGCCAATCTGTAAATGTTACTGCAGGGAAGATGTAACAGATACATTCATTCCCTGCCAGAGACTGTAAATCCTCGAGATCCAAACAGGGGCTCTAGCCAGTACTGGAGGGAAATTATGTATCCAATGCCAAACCTGTGTCCCATCCCAGACACCCTTCTCAAGTCACACGAACCGAAAAAGCACTGGCAATAACCACAGTAAACAATTTGATTATGAGAGGACACTGGAAAGAATATGAGAGAGCCACAGAAATGGCTCAACAAAGGGCAGAGACAATAAAGCTGTGTTTATTTATATGTATATGTGCACGTGTGCATACAATAATTAACGGTGCAGAAGAAATAAAATAGGAACTTCCAGTCACCTTTTCTCACAGTATAAGAAGAGAATGAGTGTAAACTAAAATGGAGCAATTCAAAACCACTGCAAAGCTACCACACAACACAGCCATAAGGCACTCCAGACCACACAATACCACTGAGCCTACATGTTCTACCACGTTCAAAACTAGAATCAGAGATTCTTGAGTTTCTGGAGTTACAATTATCTGTTCAAAGTAAACAAGGCCCAGGGAAGTGCAAAAACCCTTGGGGTGCAGGAGGATAGGAAAACATCCATTCATCAGAGAGAATGACAAATCACCTGCGAAACGAGAAATCTTCAAGTAAATGCTGAGGCATCTACATCAAGAGGTGTTGACACGCATTTACCATAAGAAAGACCAGATCTTTCTGGGATTGAGCCTGTATTGGCCTTTGGAGACAGATAGGCCAAACCAAGGTAGCATGGAACAGCAAAGGGATAAGAAAAAAAGGAAATGGGTGATATTCTGTCTATTGCTGCAGTTTAGGACGCTCCCCTACACTTGATAGACTCTCCAGTGATTATTCACTGGTAAGTAAAACTATAAACACTGCTGCACAGGGGAGCAGTGCAGCCAGGTCTGCAGGAGGCTGGTGAGCCAATTCCCTCAGAAACTCCCCCAGAAACTCCCCATCACCCCTGAAGGGGCACAGGGAAGAGAGCAATGACAGAGAGACAGCCAAGCACCCACTCAGGCTGGGCAGCACAACTGCTGTGCTACAGCATGATGGCACTTTTACAGCGAGGCAGGCAGGTCCCCCACGCTCTAAAAGGATTGCCCTGAGTACCCATGTGCAATTGCACATAGAGCAGTCAGGGATTGCCTCCTCTCTGAGCTGAGCCAAACTGCATAAACCAGGTAGAAGGACTTCTTTTCGCTTACAAAAGCCATTGCTGAAACGTTTCCCTCATGCTCTTTAAAGTCAAGCCCCAAAGTCATGCTCTAGTTGTAATAGACGACCCTTTCTTGTGGGCAGCATGACCCATGCACAGAAACTGTGACCTTTCTGGGCTGACAGCCCTAGCCTGTGCTCAAACTACATCCAAGCTCTTTGGCCCTGTGGCACCAACCCATTCCCACCAGCTCTTTGGGTGGGACCATTCACCGGGTACTTCCTTTTCCACCACCTTCTGCCCCAACGGCAAAGGGCCCCTTTACCCCGCACCTCCTCCCAAGCCCTTTCTCCTCACACGCTGTGTCTGCTCTTAGAGCCTCTGATTTTCCGATATCTTGTCCAGTCCCAGCTTTCACAGCAGTTGGGTGTTTTCCTCTTCATGCTTTGTGACCAGATCCATATTTCAATACCAAGAGGATCTCCCACTCATGTCACCACGACTGACACAGCTCTCCACCCTCAGCACACAACCGTTTCTCTTCAGCTCCCTATGACTCAAGGTGTCTGTCTTTCATTCACCTGACAGACCTTCTTCCATTTTCTCTAGTTCTTGATCTACAAGCCCAAGCTGACACATTTCTCCATCCTCCCTCTCTTGGGCCCCAGTCCCTTTAGTGCCCTGATCTTCAGACTACAGTGATGACAAGGAGTGAAAGAGTTTGACACAGCTAACGCATTGAGGGCAAGGTGCACAGAGAAATAAATTCATATGCCTAAGTACCTTCTTGGACTGGACATCTACTAATCCTTGCTCTTTATGACCTGAGGACTCTCTCCTACCCTATTCACACCCCCATCAATGCCTCCTGGATGAGTAAACATTTACCTCTTGGGAACATCAAGAGCTCTGATATGAAGAACAGGTTTAGCAACTCTTTTGAGATGTTATTGGAATGGCTGTACCACTTTTAGAAACTAACCTTGCTAAGAACCATGAGGTTTGGGTGTCTGGGAAAATATCCACTCACTTCCAAAATTTGTCATGAACAGGGAAAAAAGCTGGATTTTTTTACCTATGCTGCTGGCCAAGGAGATTGTAGGGATGAACTAGATGAGCAGATGCATACCAGGCACAGACTTCTGCTGGTCTTGGTGGACCTATGTTCAAGTGAAATCTCTTCACCAGAAACAATGAAACAGACATCTATGACAGCATCTGGAAGCTATTCCTGGATATACTTCAACAAGAGCAAATGCATTAAGAGTGGATGAGTTGTATTACGGGAAGAGGCAGCCACAAAGAGGTGGAAGAGCAGGGAGGCCTCAATTAGGAGGAAAGGAATATGAGAAGGAAGAAAGAACAGCAGCCAGCCCTAATGACAAAATGAGGAAGCACTGCTACAGGTCACACTGTTTGTAATCTTACCAGCCTGATAGATTTCATTCCTGTGCAGGAATTACGCTGGGAGCACAGCTGCTGCTCCCTGGACTTAAAAAATTGAATTGTTAAGTTAAAATGAGGGGGAGTAAAATATCGTTATAATGAATGCTAATAAAATGTTCATGATCAAGCATCATTATCAAGAGAGATAAATGGCTGAACAACAGCCCTAGCTACATCAGGACAACTTCCCCCTCCAATTTTTCTCCTCCTTCACTATTGTGTTTTTAAGAAATAATAGTTATGAAGTTTCTCTAAGAGTTGCCTTAACTGCCATTTCGTTTTGATGCAAGAAATACAATAGATAAATACTTTGTCACTGTATTTTCTTTAGCTACACATTTAAATATCAATAAAAGCTTTAAGGATGTACACCAGGTAATTATTTCCTTGGAAAGTCCATTAGACTTCCTATGATTTTATGCCACAGAGCAAACACCAAAAGAAAGGTTATAGATCCAAACAATTTCTGACGTAAAAGCTCAGTTTCCTCCACCTTTTAAAAGTAAAAGACGTCCTCAGGGAGCAAATAAATACCATTTGTGGTGCCAAAGCCAAAGAAAAGCTCCCCAGTGAAGATGGGAATCAGTTTCTTAGCATTCTCAGCTCCTCACTGTCCCACAGGCATGCCAGAGGCACACAACACAGGAAAAGGCCACACACCCATTTGTAGTAATTTCAGCACAACTCCAGGTACCATCCTCACCTCTCCAAACATCCTGGAAATGCTCTTTCTGCATAGTGCTGGGTGGTCTAGTGACCTTCACAATTTGCAGCTACCTTTGGGCTCACGTTTACGGACCCATCACTGTCAGCAGAGACTGTTTTCAGGTTTTGCAGAATAAAGGGCCAAACTGCAGCCAACTGCAGTTCCACATACAGACTTAATGGTTTCAGCAGGACATAAGCCAGGTTGCCTTATACTGCCTTGTGCGCAACCATGTTAGGCTCTTCTTGAAAGAAATGCTCCTTAATTTGATTCTGACACACAATGCCTTCTCCAAAGGCACTACCATTCACCTTACACACTATGCTTTGGACACCCCTCCTGGTAGACTTCTCACATTTAGAAGAATTGCAGCATCTGAAACTTCTACATTCAATCCTGCCAAGACCTTACAAAGTACTTCAAAGATGTATACATCCATACATATGATACTTTGTATGTATATATAGATATTAGGCAGACATGGCTGGACAACAAAGGGCTCTCAAAAGCAAAGAGGCTATTTGTTTTTGCAGGGTGAAGTGTGCTCTGCTTAAACGTATGACCATTCACCATTTTCACAACAGAAGATTAAAATTAATGTTCTCCTCCTGTGAAGCGCTGACTTCTGGGATGCCATCTAAGATCCACCTCACCAATTCAAAATTACTACCAGCTTCTGCAGGATCTAAAGCCAGCTGAAGTCTCTCTTTTAAAACTAGCTTTTGAAAACCAGCTTATATGCACCTGAGCCAAGATTCAGCTGCTTTGTTTCTCTGTTTTTAAGCATGTTAGATTTCTAGATGGCTATCTGGGAACTTGTTTTAGAATGGTCTTATTTCAAGAGTGCTGAGCACTTTCAGGGCTAGGGAGCAGTTGGGAGCAAGTCAGTCAATATCTGCTCTTGAGGACCACAATCCTTTTAAGTGGTTCAAGACTAGATGGGTTTTGTATGTACCTGGGCCAAGGTCACACCACACGCGTGGCCAACCCCCACGATGCTGCTCGGTGGAGTTGCAGCGTAGTAGCTGTTGTCTGCCAGAAAGCCCCGTGTAGAGCAGCATTGCTCTCACAGTGACTAAGGCGGGCAACTCGATTTTCACTCTCCCCACTTCCACACAACAGAAAAAGAGCCTCTTCAAGTGTACCATTCTTGATTTTATATTACCACA
Source organism: Pampusana beccarii (assembly GCA_013399365.1). Classification (NCBI taxonomy): domain Eukaryota; kingdom Metazoa; phylum Chordata; class Aves; order Columbiformes; family Columbidae; genus Pampusana; species Pampusana beccarii. The sequence continues at coordinate 150,035 of VWYH01006911.1, forward strand.
GCTAACAGGAGAATTGGGACAAAAAGCCAGGCAGGATTTTGGCCTCAGCAAATAGAAGGTGAGTGCGCTAGGAATATGAGCATGTTTGCAATTCCTTTCCGATAACCAGAGTGATGCATTTGTAGCACTTTCACAGATCTACATCCTCACTCCTTAGACTGGTTTTAGCTGATCCATATAATGTATGCAGAAGGCTTGGTTCTCACCAAATAGAAATAGAAATGAAGATTTGCTGTGCGAAAATCTATTTTTTTCTGTGAATATTAATCATTTCAGCTTTGATAGTGAAGTGATATGAGTAAAAAAGCCAAGAATTGCTCCAGGGCTCCACACAGATGACTATGGTAGCAAAGACATTTGCTGGAGATAACACTGCTTAAGCTCAGAATCATTATACCGTACACAGTTAACTCAAATCAACCTGCTTGCTCCCCAAGATTTAAACAGAATTAATGTGACTTCCAAGCTGAAGCTAGAACTCAGCAACTCAGAAAATAAAAGTGACAAATTAAAGAAAGTTCCATATGTGTTTTAATCTTAAATGGCAAAAAGAAAACCATTATGCCAGATGATTGGAGAGCAATATGGTCCCAATACACTGTTCATCTCCTTAACAGCTTTAAATAATGTTTGGTACATTTTGCAATAGAGAAGTATGGAGATTGCTCTAAAAATTTCCATGGGTAAGATGAAAGTTATCACCCTTCAGCCTGGAAAAATCAGAATAGATTTTGGACCACCTGAATATACTGGTCATTTGGTCATCTTCATATACTTCCACAACATGGCAAAAATCTTCACATTTCAAACTGAACAAAAAAAAATCTTCATTTAAAGATCAAATAAATGTATGTTTTTCTTTTCTCTGGAAAATGTATAGCCACTATTCCAAGCAGGAACTTGTGTTACTCCACCAAAACTTTTCTTCTAATCTTACTATGCTGTAATATTTTAAGGCTTCATGAAGTTCACAATTCTTAAATGCAGTCCTTGCAAAAGAATAGTTCGCAGGATAAGTCGACAAAGGAAATACTATAATTCCCTTTTATACAGATAGCAACACATAGACACTGTGAGACAACCAAGGGCATCCAGAACACCAGTGGCAGAGCTGGAACCCACTGCATGTATCAGTCACCTTCTGCTGACTTCAGTACAAACTTACATTTCAGGTGGGTTGATGACTACTGCTTTAACAGGCCAAGATGAAAGGTCACAGAAGTGCCAACAACGGAACATGCATTAGCCAACAGTGTGTGTCTTCTGCACACTGTGTGAGAAAGCACTAATGGATAATTGAAGATGGATGGTCGAAATGTGCACTAACAACTGACTACTGCACCTAGCTGGAAGGAATGGCTGCTAATGGAATAAAAGCAATACTATAAGTTACCTTAAACAAATAGTGAAATGAAAAAAAAAGCACCTCTGTTCTAATTGATGCTAAACATCCTTCCACTGTAAAAACAGCTCTAAGTGGCATTAAAAAGGGTGTTTTTTTTTTTTTTATTACAACCAATTGTGCCTGTTTTCTTCTTCTACACTTCCTTCTTCTCCACCATCATCAGTCTCACAGGTCATTCTGTCTTTCTACTTTTACCTCACCGCATTTCCTTCTCCTGCTAATTTACTGTAACAGAAGCAGCAGCAGGCTTTTCCTATTCATCAGTGAAGAGGTCTGAGCTATGCATCTCTGGGAACTGATGCATATTTACAATATCATCAGGAAAGCTCAGTCACCACATTGGCTTGGACAGTTTGCACTCTGACAGCCCAAAACTAATCAAACAGCACTGCTTAAAGCTTCAAAACATGAGAATATTCTAAGTTTTACTTAATCTGTAATTTCTGGGCAGGTTTTTAAAAAGAGGGGAGGAAATTATCCTAAAAATGAAAAATACTTTGTAAACTTCTAATTATTAGAATCTGTGCATTACAAGGAATAAATACTAATAAAACACAAGATATAGCACAAAGAAGGATCACACACTGCTATAATGAGACTGATAAGAGGAATCACAAAAAAAGAGAACAGTATATTCTTACATATATATGAAACCTTTCACTTCTCAAAAAATTACAGCCTACAGGTAAAACTCCACTAGATTGTGCTAGTATTAAATTAATTTTGACCTAGTTTTTTATTTTATATTATAATACATAATATGAAATTAAAAAGTCAAAACATAACATTTTTATCCTGCCTTTTGAAGCACCAATACATTTCATTCTGACAACATGAGGACATTTTGATATCTGTCAGAAGTTTTTGATTTGTTCTTATTCTACCATCTCAAAATGAAACTGGATGAACCTATCAAGGCTTTAAGACAGATGAAAAATGTAATGGTGTTACGACAAGTTCTCCAAAAGTGATACTGCACAGGCAGCCGATGAAGGCAGCATGTAACAGCAGAAACAGGATCATGGCCAGGATACCAAGTCTGGCTTTCTAAGCTCTGCTGTGGATCACTTTAACAAGTGATCTGGACCTTATTAGATATATCACACTGACTATGTTTATATGTACTGCATGAAATCAGACTTTTTTATACAAAAAATCAAACAATGTTACAGCTAAAGAAGATTGTGCCCCAGCTAAATCTTGAAGTCTTTTTAGGGCAGAAGAGCCCCACAACACTGCCCAGGGCAATAATAAAATTAAAGCAGCACAACAGTAATGGAACTCCATACTTCACATGTACATGCAGAAAACAGATCCCATCCCTAAATCACATTTCCCATAATGAAGCACCAGGTTAAATTACATAGGTAGGCTTAACCTAAGGAGTAACATCTAATACACCAAAGACTGAATAAGGGAATGGATGAGAAAAGTATATCAAGTGTTAAGAATACCATAAAAAAAGAGCAGAAACAGAAATTACACTGAGAAAAACTACAGTCCCACAAAAAATGGTAGTTGGGGTACAGAGTTAATGGTTCCTTCCTTCACCAGCAACAGCTGTTCTTTTAAGATTTTGGTACAGTAGCTTTCTACGATAAATCCAGAGGGGTAAATACTTTTTTTTTTTTTAATAATAATATGGAAAAAATAACACATTCTATGGGCAAAAAAAGGGTATTAAAAAGAATATTTGCACATAAACATTCCACAGGACAACAGGAACTTGGTACCCACATCTCTAGGATCTAGTGCTTCACATGCTAACATTAACATACAAAACAGATAACATATACTAAATATATATATACTAAACACACTCTTGGCCTCATCCACAGTCCCATTACATCAACTCTCCTCAGTTTCAACTGCACATTTGCTCCACCTCAAGCAGGCCAACAGTTCCTTTCAGATGGACTTTCTTTTGAGACACAACTCATTTTACCTCCCAAATTATTTTCATTCCTGGTGAGCCTTCCCTCCTCCATGTCAAAATTCCTTTGCATCCCAGACAGTGGGTCCTAAAGTAAGGATGACAGTCAATCCTTCCAGCCGAGGGCAGAAATTCATGGCATCCAAGGTTTCCAAACAGACTTTTCCTTTATCTGCTCCATTCTCTGCATCACAGTTACACAGTGACACCCATCTCTAGGCTTTGGCACACTGAGAAGCACACTTTCCACCTTCAGCAACTAATGTTTAATGAAAAAACAATACCCACAACAGCTCCATACCAAGATTTGAGACCATCTGTTGCTGTCTTGTTAGCATACACTTTCTAGAGTGACCAATCTACTTCATACCAACAGCGTAGTATGCATCTGTTAAAGAAATATTTTACTGCACATGATCTGGATGGATTTCTGAGGTAGGGAAAAGAAGCAAAGAAAGTAAAAATAAACACTGGCTTGATTATTTAAAGATTTATCTCTTGCTCAAGCACATGTAAACAAATCTCACCCAAGACACAAGAAGGTGGAGCTACACTGGGGAATGCCTTTGTCTTGCCTTGAAAAGGCTGCTAAGAATAATTAGAATGTTTGAATTTAACTATTTTTTAATGACCTGTGCATGCACCCCACCCTTCACTTTCCCTAAGGTGGAGAAGATCCCTGAGATGAGCTACTACACACAGAGCAGCAGCAGTGAAAGGAGGGATTTATTGACAATATATTTGGAAAAAAAAAAAAGACACCAGTACTGTTGTGTGTCAATACTCATCTGAATATGTCCATTTGATATTTTACTGACAGAACTGAAAATATGTTTGAATTTCAAACTTGTCGAGATGGCTAGGAATGCAGGGATTATCTTCCCCTGAGGGCAGATAAATAAGACGGATGGGCTAAACTCCGAATCGCCTAATGATCAAAATGCAAGGTAAGCTGTCATAGAGAGGGCTTTTCTCATCCTTGCTGACAGCATGAATTCTGCTGAATTATTTCTAGTCTTTCTGATTAATGTGCCTAGTGACTAATTAGTTCATGAATCTCGCTCATAAACGGGGCTTTGGTAGCTGCCTAATGTTCACTTTGAGAGAAAGACCCCACTGATGTCAGTCGAAGATATGCTGTCCGACATAAACTGTCCCTGGACAATCCCACAGCTGGCAGTGGGTGCACAGATGCAGACTGGCTCTTACGGTGGAGACACAGTCCTGGCTGGGACCTCAGATCCACACTGCCTCACAGGGACTGCACATAGCCTTTCTCCCCAAGCTGAGAGATGTCGTGTCACCAGCCTTGTGCAGCTCCTGTGACTGCAGCGTGGAGCAAATACATTTCTGTACAGCAGAGTGCCTTCGGCAATTGCAGAATCAGTTGGGATGGCAATATCCTCTCTTGTGAGGGGAGAGGTCGGTGCATCTGGGAAGAGACGTAATGTGCTCCTAGCAGTGCGGCATGCTGGGGGCACCCTTGAGATGGTACACTGCTGCTCAGTGTGGTATTGCTGCTTCTGGAGAGAATTAGCCCAGCTAGTCATCACCAACCGCAAGGGCAGGGAGAACCACCAGAATGTTCCCTAGCAGCACCACACTGCCCTCTGACAAGACAAAAGCGCACATCAGACCCAGACAAGTGCCTGCTCGTCAAACTGCCTAAGAAGTACATTGTTGTACCAGGAGTAAGCTGGGTTCTTTGACTAATACTTTGTCAAATACCTCATTAGAGGGAGAATTATTTCATCACTCCATCCCATTGCTCCCAGTTTCTGCTTTCTTCCTTACCTGGAAGAGCTAGGATTGGTTTACTTTGTCGTTACATCACAAGGACATCTTACATGTGTTTTTATATCACACCATTCTCTATAAACATTACCAAATACCAGATATCATGGTCAGGGCCTGTACCTATGGCAAAGGACACATAGGTTTTGGCTTTATAGCTCTTCTGAGACCCTAGTAGCACGTAGGCTTTTCATCTTAACCCATCACAACATTTGGGGATTTATTTTGCTGGCGACTTCAGTTCCAAGATATATCGATGTATTGCAACACTAAGAAGAACTTGCTCTACTACAACAAGGGAAATTGTCTTGTTTGAATTATTCGGCCCAAGGAACAAGAAGGGAAAATGTAAATCACCACAACCAGTTTCTGAGCTCTTGCTCCACTCAAAGAGCCCTAGCAGCATTTGCTCAGTATCCCCTAGTACATTCCTTTTGAGTTGTGGCTCAGTTTGTGCAAAGGTAAGAACGTCTTAAGATATCACTTGTTGTGCCAGGAGGCATACATGGGCAGAACAGAGGGAAGACAGGTTAAAAATTCTATGCAATTAATAGTCTTTCTCTGATTAACACTGATTATGCTGAAACAGGTTACACAAAGCAGAGAGGCCAAGCCCTGTGCATTTTCTCGCTCCTGTGATCCAGGATCCACATACTTAAACTACCTGTAACTGAGGCCCAGCACTGATCTCCCATATTTAAAGAGGTGTTTGCATTCTGTTTTATTATTAATCACAGACTTCCCTTCCCACTTGTCTATCCCTCAGTTAATATAAGAGCAGATTGAAATTTGGGAGACATTTGTATCCCACAGTGCTCCTTCTCCACATGAGGACCCATCTGCTGGGGACCACTACCACTGGCACATCTGCCAAGAAAGACAGGTACACACTGAGGGTGTGAACTGTCCTGATCCTTCACTTACTAGTCACACAGGCATCTGCAAGTCTGCCAAGCTATTGGAAGACTTTTCTTTACCACCTTACCACGAGGTGAGTTGAGTATTATCTATGCCAAGATTCGAATCTCTGATCTCAGTGCTGCTTTCATAAAGGACAAGTGCAAAAAATGCTCCAGCTGACATACAACTTGCTCCCTCTCCCTCTTCTGCTCAGTCGACAGAAACACAGGACTAACCTCAGCCACACAGACTACCACTCAGCACACAACTGGCAAAATCTAATCCTCAAAACAGCCTATATGACTGTGATCTTCCATTCTCTTCACCTCTGTAAAGAAAACATTTTGCATGGACATTCATTCTAGAATGCCCTAGAGTCATGTTAGAAAAAAAGAAAAGGAAACAATATCAGGTGTGCAGCTTCTACTACCACAGCCCTAACAGGTGTTGCTTTTGCTATTTTTTGTCCTGTGGTGGCCCAGTGCAACTAGTAGCTGTGTCAGGTCTTGATATCAAATGTCATGCAAGTTAACTTCCTCTTTGTGGTCTGCAAGTCCTCCTGGCTTCTACCTGTGGCACACCAAAGACTGCAGAGAGGAACCATTCTGACAGCCTCAGGACAAACTAAACACTGCAAGCAAATAATTAGGTTTGTCCAGCTGTTTTAAGAAAAGGGCAGTCCTTCTGTTAACTAGCAACAACACATCTGCACTTAGAAAAATGTCAGTGCAAAACTCAAACTGACTGTGCTTTCCAGCATTCAGTACTGGGTAGATAACTCTGCAAATGTGCTGAAGAGGAGTTTTGATGTAAGAAACTCTTCTCCAGCTCAGAGAATTAGAGACTGGAAGATATATGCATTATTCAGCTCTGGTCTGTTCTGATGACTTGTTTAGCTCGGTGGCTGTATTGCAACAGGTAAACAGGTTTCTACCCATAATCTCATTGTCTCTGAGCAGCAATCCATCTGTCTCTCATTTATAGTATCATCTAGTGGTATGTCTCCTTACCTAGGTGACACTCCCTTCAGATGCTATTTTAATACCATTGAAGACAGACGAAACCCCAGATTCGCCTAAGCAAATTCAAAATAACTATTTAAAGATAAAGATGCAGCAAAGCTGAAGCTAATACAGTAAAGATTTCTCAGGAGGGTTCCTAAATGGAGAAATTACTGAGAAAGAAAGTAGTTCACCAGAAAGCTCTACCAAATAAAATGAACTATAGCAGCTTCTAGTTAGGACACTATAGTAAGGGATATATGCATATAGAGAAATCTTGGTATTGTAAGTTTCATTCCTAAGAGGCTTCAGCCTACTAGTGTAAGATTTAAGTTTCACTCCAGTCTTTGATAAAAATACCTAATGCTCAATTTAGAAGCTTCTCAAGAGCCTGAAGCTTGTGCTGTTTTTCAGCACACAGAGGACAGAAAGTCTGTACCTCATGAGATAAAGATGCTGGGAAACAGCTAATAGGGCAATCGTTGGAAACTCAAAAGCCTAGTGCAATGATCTGGGAATCTACGTACCATGGACCGCTTTTGCATACTGCAAACTCCATTACAAAAGCGGGGGTTATTTGCCCTCCCCTTATGTAGATAATTACCCATGCCATTCAGACAGAGTCCTTTGCACAAAGAAATGGCTATTGTTGAGATAAACCAGTTTTTCAAGTCTAACAAACAGATCAGCTCCTCAGGGTATATGGATTGTCTTGTTAAGTTACCAAGAGTCCCCTTGACAAAGAGGACCTACAGCTATAAAAACATGTCCATTCTCACTGGCTATTTTAGATCAAGAGTGAAAAGGCAGAAGCAAAATCTGACTTCAGGGACATGAGGAGACTCCAGATTCTGGAGAAGCAGGCATGTATAAGGGTATCGAGGAAGAGGAAAGATCCTGGACTGATTAAAAGGTCTGATCAAAGCCTAAAGAACACTCAAGAGCAATGCCAAAAGTGAAGCAAGGTTAAGCATATGCAGATGTTTCACTGTTCAGTCTCAATCTGTACATGACCTCTTAGACTATCTGATACAGAGAGTGTGTCTAAGAGGTTTTGGGATGCCTACTTTTACAAGCCTGAAAAGGTAAACAGTAAATCAAAACCGCATGAAAAGGCAGAGAACCAGGAGAGAACATGCTCAAGTGGTGGGGGTGCCTCCCGTTGCCAGTCCTGCTCCAAAGGCAGCTGGAGGTCCTGGCCCTATATTTGAGCAAGGAGGTGATTGATTGCCTGTATGAAGAAAGTAGAAATAAAAAGACGGTGTCTACAATCTAGTCAAAGTGAGGAAAACTTCACAAAACAGTGCCCCAAGCTGGTTACATTAAAAGACAGCACAGTCATTTCATGACTAACAGTTGTAGGAGGGCCCCAGGAGAGCCACCAGGCTGAAGCACAGCAGCCTGGCATGAGTGGGACACTCTACCTCCAGCAACTCCAGATCCCAGCAACCCAGCACACGCAGCACAAAATCTTTCCAGGAGGATATACACAGTATTTAGTGCAGCCATGCTCCTCTGCCATATAGTCTCCTACAGCCACGCCATGCCTACCCTCCGCTCTCCTCTTCCCACCAGCATGACTTCTCAGAGAGCAGAGTCAAGATTACGAGCAGAGTCCAGGGACTGCATGCTTGGTCTCCAGAGCCCCAGATACCTAGAAGATTGCCTCGTGCTCCAAAATATCATGTCTTGGGTGAGTCATCCACACTCCCAGGGACATGCCCCACCTGTAAGGCAGAACCACCTGCAGATCAAAGGTGTAGTTGGGCAAAAACCCTGCCTCAGCCTCCCTGTGATAAGAAACCTTCTCTTACCTTGCCACTGCTGGCACACACAAACAGTGCAGAGATCCATATGGAAGTGTGTTTAAAACCTAGACCAAGAAGTTTATGAATTTTTCTCTTTGCAAGGAAAGACAGATAACTGAACACAATGAGTTCTGATCACATCGCTTAATGTACCCCTCGAAGATAGCAGAGTGATAAAGGGCAGCACAAAACAAAACAAAACTAAAAACAAAAACCAAACCAAACCAAAAAACAAAAGCAAACAAACCAAAAAACCCCCCACAGAGTAAGACAAACCTCTCTGGTTCTTCTTCATCCTGTCCTTCATCTCTCTTGTCTCTGTTGAATGCAGGCTCCAAGGTAACTGAGGATATTTAACAGTCTCCATCTGTACAGCACCCTGAACAACAGAACAAAAGTTCAATCAGAGCCTTTAGGTATTCAAGTAAGACAAGCAGTTCACAACAAGTGAGAAATACATGAAATATAAGTTGTTATTATTATTTCCACAAAAATATCATTGGGGGGGGGGGATACTCTGAAAGGGCCATATGCAATCAGTCCTTGATGTTAATAACTCACCTACTGCAAACTTTATTTACTTTAAGAACATCAAACTTAATTGAAAAATACATACAGATGGGTCATGTTACGGTACACAGCTCATGAGATAACACACTAATACAGAAACTGGCCAAGACTTTGAAAAAGACTACATCAACTTACATCAAAATTAAACCATCACAAAATCACTCAATCTTCAGAAGATGGGTACTCAACATTCTTTCAAAAAGCAGGTCCCTTCAAAAGACTTGAAGTATTTTTAAACCAAGATCCTCGCACATCAGTAGTCGCTTCTGAAAGTATTTTAGACTTCTCATTTTTATTTCTTCTAGCGTACCAGCAGTATGGAGAAGACCTGAAGCACCATTCTATTAATACAGAACCTCAGGATTATTTTTGCTTATAGACAACTATTTTTGGAAAGCTACATGCAATAGTCAGGACAGATCATTATTTGTAAGCATTTATCTGCAGTTTGTTCTAAGTATATACCAAAGACAGGCAGCTCTTAATATTTACCAAATAATTTTCTTGCCAATGAAAGTTGCAGAAACCTTCAGAAGATGTAGATGAGGACATAGCCTCTGCTGAAATATGGGTTGGGAACCATGGAGAGGTGCATTTTATCTTCTGGGCAAATGTAGGAGGGTAGAATTGGTGCACCATAGGAATGTTTTACGGAAGTAGATCAGAATCTTCCACAAGGGAGACTTCACAACTTGGAGCCATTACAGGAAGGTTTTCCAAGAGCTATACTCTTATCAGCCGTTTCTGAATCAAATCTGAGTCTGCAGCCATGGGACAATACTGCCCAACCAGTCGTATGAAAGAATGCAAATTAAATAACTCTCTACCACTCAAGAGACTGTAAGAGTGACACTTAACAAGTTCTTCTAGAATTCAGAAATATGAGGACTATGGGGAAAAAAAATGCAACAAAATTCTTTCTTTGAAACGTTTTAATCCAAAACACATTTATGCTCTAGGAAGGCTTCACAAGATACTAACATAGATACAACCCAAGCCAAATGTAGCAAGAGAAGCCACTGAGTTTGATATCAAGTTCTGCTCCTCCAAAAGGAAAGAAAAATCCCATGCAGAGTTTGCTTTGACCAGACTGAAGTAATTGGAGTCTAAACCTGTCCCACACTGGCAGTTAGAGGAGACAGGAAAGCCTTACACCTTCAATATTGGTTCCAGCCCAGACCAAACTGCAGCTGGTGAAGTAACTGTACCATTTATTGACAGTTTGGTGAACCGGGCTGGAGGTCTCTGCCTCATTCCTGCTGTTTCACTCTATCAGGAGCTCCCCAGCATGGAGAAGAGGTTTAAGTCTTGGTGGTGCCAGTGCCAGGACCCTGCTGAACAAGCTGCCAGAAAGTGTCATGAGGAGGTGAGGGGGAGGCAATGGCAGCATCCCTGCCTGAACCATGTCCTTCAACAAACCAGCAAACAGCTTAGGTCTCTAGCACCGCCCAGCTAACACCTCTCATCAGGAGGAAAAAATTGAGGACTTTTTTTTTGTTTCTTCAGTGTAGAAAGAATTATGGTTCCAAATTGCCATGATAAAAACCTCAGTGTCTTTTAATGTAGTTAGCAGTAGGCTTGTACAATTCAGCTGTGATCATATCCTCTTCCAGGTACCTATCAGAGGGAAAAAATACATAGGAGACTGCCATACACACAGAAAGACAGCAAGAAACTTAAAAAATTGTGTGTGTGTATAAAATACAGGACACATAATTGATATACAAATATTATTCACACATCTACGAGCTACTAAACTTCGATGTTTAAAAAAATGTTTAGAATATCTAAATGTAAATAGCCTAAACTGCAGAAACCCAAGGTTTTCCTAATGGCTAATTCTTAAATAAAGCATTTCAGAACATGATTGAGGTATAATATCTTCTCTCACAAAGGCTGTGTGTTAAATTCCTCACTGGCAAAGGAATTTTTATGGAAGGTTAATGCTTCCTGTAACATTTATCCTGGATAGCGTGGTTTCTCAAATAATTTTGTGGGGTTTATTTCCTGCACTGTTATAAAGCTTTATCTTCACAGCAATAGCTTTACAAATACCACATCTTCTGTCAATACAAAGGCAGCAGTTATTTCTCAGTCCCACCACACAGGTTAATTAAACACAAAACCCAAGTTAAAATAACATGTAGACTGGACGTAAAATCCAGAAAGCAAAAAGACACTAAGTCAAGGTTTTTTATACCCAACGCCACATCAACTTATCCAGAAAACACACCACTCCCCACTACACCAGTTAAGTCTGAAGCAAGTCCTTCTCAGCCAGGGACCTACTGTCCTCTCATGTGCCACAAAACAGGTGTTTGCTCACCTGCAGTTAAGAGTGGGACACTGGCAGAAAACAAATACTGGGGGCTGGGGCTCTCCAGCCACCACAGAGTACTCTGGCCAAAAGTCACCAGGCACATACTGGGGGAAAAGGGACGCCTGCAAATTCCTAGCCAGGAAACGGGTGTAAATGGCAAAATAATATCAATTGCACTAATTGCAGATTCAGTTGTTATGTAAAATAAGTACAGCTGTCATGCTGATGTGTCAGACAGGGCTGTAGCAGAATAGCAACTAAGAATCGAGTGTAAAACACAGCAAGAAATGCACATGCAGCTTCACCCCAGACCCTCATGCTAGCCACTCTTTGAAATTAGGTACAAGTCTTAAGTCTGTCAGCATTTTAGCTGACAGCCCTAGCACCACCGGTCAGCCACTCCTTGTGACATCTGACATGACACAGACCTGGGCACACAGTAGTCCAAGACACAGCTATCTCCATACCTGCGCACCTTACCCGACAATACACAGCAACACTGTGGAATGGGTATGCCAATGAACAAAGCCAAAGAGGTATTTTTTGTCATGCGAATGTAAGAGCTTTGCAGAAACCAGCTCCTCGTGTCTTTGGGAAACAAAAAAAAACCACTGTAAAATAGCACTCATGCACACAAAAGTGTTATGTGTTTTAATGCAGACCTTCTTGAATCTTTCTACATACATTCAGCTGAAGCTATGTGTTAAACATGCTGGTTTAAATATCAGCATAAGCACATTTTTAAAAACACAGTTTTGGCAAACATTTGCCCCTGGAGAAAGGGGCCAACAGGGACCCCATGCAGCTGGAGCAGGGCCACAGGCAGCCCTGCCCCAGAAGCAATGCCAGCAGAGGACTGGGGAAGACTCAGCAGGCCCCATCTGGGCACTGAGCCCTATTTCAGAGCCGGGTGGGAAAGACATCAACAAACTGATGAGCTCCAGGGGATGCCACTAAGATAGTGGGGCTGGAGAACTGCCCTGCAAGGACAGGCTGTGGAGCCAGGGCCGGTTCAGCATGGAGCAGAGGCGGCTTTGGGACACCTGACAGCACCAGAGTGTCTACTGGGAAAGGATCGATGAGAGCAGTGTCTCACAGCAATGTCTCACAGGAGGGCAAGAGACAGTGGCAACAGCTGAAACTGAGAGGTTCAGGCTGGAGATAAGGACACACTTCTTCCTCTGAGGATGGGCAGGCAGTGAAACAGGTTGCACAGAAGATTGTGCTGCCTCCATCCTTGAAGGTTTTGAAGACCCAGATGAATAAAACTGTGAGCACCATGGTCTGATCTCACAGCTGAGCCTGCTTTGAGCGGGAAGTTGGACTAGAGACCTCGTGAGGACCCTTCCAACCTGAATTATCCCGTGATCTTACATTATAAATGCCAATACAAATATATAAATATATACATACTGTGTATAGCTGTAGAGGTATACAGAAATACCCATGTGTGCATGTGCAGTACTACACTGCAGTAGAACACCACCTTCTCCAGCTACCACTAAGAAAGTCACTGGACAGACTTTGATTTTCAGTTTCTTATTTTTGAAGACATTGCAGCAGATGTTGGTTTTGAAAGAGATTTTATACAAAAATTTTCCTCCCTTCCTTCACCTCAGATACCTGTGCTTTCCTGTTGCTACACAGAGTTATCCTAGAGTTTGGGTGGCTGAAGAAGATAGACTGAAAAATTGAGGAGAGCACAGGAAGGTGAGTGATTGTCCTGTGGGTGTGACTGACTACCAAGCCACACATATAGCACGCACTGGGTTCTTGTATGTAGCTCTAATGTTCATGTACAGGATACACAGCTACTATTATCCTTTCAGAAGCACAAGTGAAACAAAATGGAAGCAAATTTCACATGTGAGGTCTGATATCAGAGCAGAGTCTTAGATCATTAAGGAAAAAAATATGTTAAAATTTCATTCCAATTAATGCCTACTATCAGTAAAAGCAAAAATAAAATTAAAAAAAAGTAAAGCCAACAAAATCCATATTGTTTCTCAGTAACACTCAGTCTGTGCTTGACTCAGTGCAGAATTAGCCCAATTCTGTCTAATATTTGTCATAAAAGTAGAATTATTGCACCCAACATGCAATTGGATTTGATGATAAACCGTGCAGTCACTTGTCTTGGTTATTTTTCCTGCTCTTGGAGGTTTCTGAATAGCTTCACTACAGTGCAGGTTAGAAGGTGATTCACTGGACCAATGGCCAAGGAAGGAAATATTGCTTCTCATCAGGCTGCATTTCTAAAATTCACCAATTTCAAGCAATTTCAATATACTTTTGCTGGAAGAGACTGAAGGAAAAAGAAAAAAAAAAAAGGTCTTCTCTATCATTTTGTGTAAATCACCACTGGCAGAAGATTTTCACATTTGTTTGAATCCTGAGTTTCTTTTACATCAAGACGTCATTCTGGGAAGAGCCTGGTTACGACCCAGTTTCAACAAACAATACAGCAACCTGGGCTGATCTAGGTTAAATGCCAAGAGGGTCATTGTTTTAAAAGTAAAATGACACAGTACAACTGTGAGTAATGCCATGCAAAGCACCACAGAAGCAGTACCAATGAGCTAACAGTAGAGCAAAGAGGTGCTGGGTAAGGGGCGTTGTGTGATATGTCTCCTTCAGCAGCACTGAAGACCTGAAGGTAAAGGAGGAGGGGGTACATACCAGTGTTGCTACAAAGTTGGCTTTAGTGTTATTGCCTTTATGACAACAATATAAAGTAACTCCCACAACACGGTGAAGATAAGCTCTTTAAAGAAAATATAAAAGCTTTAGCTTAGCAATTCATCCAAACCTCATCATGCATCGTAGACATTTTTGAAGTTTAACAAAGAAAAGCACATCATTAAAGAATACTGCTCTATCACCATTCTTATGCAAATCCTTTCAGATAGTTGGGTGGAAAATTCCGTCTAAAATGCAGTGAGAAATAAATGTTGCAGGGTGGAAATTTCAGCTATACCAAGTGCATCTATCACTTGTATAATCCAAACTACTGTATGTGCCCTGACTACAGAATTAGTATTGATCCATTCACCATGTAAACATCAAGTACTTTCTATTATTACTTGAAATAGCATGCTATCACAATTTCTATTTCCTCCCTCTATCTTAAATAGAAGTATGGCACATTAGCTCTTCCCTTCATGTACTTTTTTGCACAGCTATCTAACTACAGTGTTCAAGGCTGTGCTCGGTTTCCTGCAGACATCTGCAGTATTACCATCAAAGTACTTTATTTTCAAGTCATCTCTGATGGAAGGCAATACAACTCTCATTTACACTGAAACCTGTTACTGTGGCTTCTCTTGGTAAAATACACAGGGTCCTTTGTTTTAAGATCCTGTTGTGACTATCCTTACGAATTACTACATCAAACAGCTTTCCCAAATGTTACTCACACAGTTCTCATGAGTATCACTAAGACAACAGTGGACTGCAAGAGTCTGAATAGCTATGTCATATGAGCACACACAAGTGGGGAAAAAAATAACGATTTCCATCTCATCTGTCTCAAAAAAAGCTGATATGGCTAAAATACAGCTTTGGAAAATGCTGGGAGGTGCTTAGAAACATAATGTGTTTCACCTGTTAGAACCTTGCTTTGTTTCTGAGCAGGGTGAAAAATTTAAAATATAAAGATAAAGGCTTGTCTCCAGAAATCCCTAAAATTTTAGATTGAGAGGTGGTCCTAAAATCTGGAGACCTCAGCAAGACAGCAGTGCTACCTTAGAGCTGTGTGGCACTGGATGTACTTTGGCTGTTTCTCCAGTATGCCATGACCCACATATTTTGCATTCCGGGTGCTGCGTCACACTATCAGCAACATTTCACTTCTTATTCAGTGCAAAATGAAGTATCTTCAGACCATACAGCTGCTGAAGTCAGGGGAGAATTTTCTTCAAAGATAATGTATAGATTACAATGGAGACTTCTTCCCAAAAGAACAAATTAACTTTGGTGCTCACATCTTACTGGAGCCCCAGCACGAAAGCTGAGGCCCCAGCTCTCCTAATAGTTTGAAAATTCCCAGCTGCACCTTCTGAAAACATTCACACCTCCCTGCCTTTTGTATTGGTGTCCCCATGTATAAATAACGTAATCTGCTGAAACTTCAGTTACTGTTCACGCTGATGCAAAAATAGAAGTGCAGTGACAACCTATCCAGACAAAAACCTACAATAACTACAGTCCTTCCAGGTACAATCATAGAAGCATGGAATGTCCTGAGCTGGAAG
>VWYH01006912.1:0-135986 GCA_013399365.1 Pampusana beccarii
TTTTGTGTGTGTTTGGTTTTGTTAGTGGTGGTGTGTTCTGTTTGTTTGGGGTTGTTTGTTGTTGTTAGTTGTTTTTTTTTTTTTTTCCTGTTTCCTGTAATGAACTCCTCCTGCTTTCAGCAAAACACAGAGCTTTAGAAGTTTATTTGCACTAATCAGACACTGACGATGGCATTGGATCAAAGTGCCTGCAAGGAGGCGTGCTCATTTCTCCGGAAAGATACCAAGCCCTCATATTAAGAAAGTGTTATTACTGCTGCAGTAGGAGTTGGGAACCAAACTGTGACATTATCCCTCAGAATTTTGCTGTTTGCTGCCTCCAGATCCCCCAGTATGAGACTCTGGGCATAGCCCAGTTTCAGGGCAGCTCTTGTGCCCAGTTCTGAGCTGGACATGGCTTGTTCAAGTTCATTAAAATAATAGTATGTTAGGAAAAAAAAAAACACCACCACCACACACAAACCACAATTCAAGCAGTATGTGCTGCCTGCTACTGTTCCTTTCCTGCTCTGACCTGGTCAAAACTCTCAAAGGCTCCTGTTTCCAAACTCCAACTCTTTGCCAGGTAAAACCCCTCAAGGCTCTAAAACAGCCTTCCAGCCTCAGAACAAGAGCAGCTTTTCTTGTCACCTCCCTGTTAGGTCTGCCCTAGCCCAACCTCCAGCCAGATTGCCTTTGCAATCCCAGCCAGACACCACCACCAACTCCACAGCTTTCCAGTTAAAAATTAAACAGAGTTTAATTTTAATAGAGACGGGGCTCTTCAACATGTCCTATAGCATTGCCAGCATTGAACATCAAATCCATATAACCCTGATACGCATCTCCGCACCACATGGCAAAAATTTCTGCAGTTCTGTTTCCAAATGAGGTAGCAATGCTGGTAAGGGACTCCAATTTGACAGTGATGCTACTTGACTCACTTTACTATAATCACTCTATAAGCGTGCACAGCATTTATAACTAGGCTGATCCAGTCCTTATAGACACAAGTCTGAATACACATCAGTTCATCACCTGCTGCATCTGTAGAGCTTGAGTTAAGCAATGGGCTGGGTAGCTTTGTTAGCTGTATTCTACACCTCGGTCAGTGTACCAAGTTTTCTAGACAGTTTGTGCTTTTCTTTATTGCCCAAGAATCTCAGCATTCCCTTTAAAAATAAATAGTATAAAAAACAACCACCAGAAAAACAAAAGAAACAACACACCAAACAGCACACCATCAACGCACAGAAAAAGCGTGACTCAAAAACGTTCTCGGACCATCAGGAAAACATAAAGTACTAAATTCTTACCTAAATATACATGGCCTCAGAATTTTGATTTCCTTATTTTTAGATGGTTGTGGCTGACAGTGCTAGCAAATCAATAAAAAATTTTATCTTAATGTTTACTAATCTATAAATTTTTTTGTCTTAATGTTTACTATTCACAGCCTTGTGCATGCTCCCCAGCACAGAGCTGATTTCCAGCCAATGCTGGCAGTTAAATAGGAGCATGCTTTCCTTTTGTCCTAGGCTATCTTGTTTTGCAAGGTGCAGCTCAGCCGGTTCTCAAGTTTGTTGCTGAGGCTACTGTTACATGATTGTGTGTAGTGAGGTTATCCTGTCTATGTAGCATAAATCACACTAAATTAAAAGTATTTTAAAAGCCACGTGACAAAAATTTCTCATGACAGACTGTTACTTGAAGGCAGCGGAGCAAAGAGCTAATAGTACATGGGGCTTATGAGGAAGAACTTTGGTACTTCAGGCAAAAATATTGTAGGGGACACCATGTTATTTGGCTGGGAATAGGGTGGCTGCCTGTCTTGCTGAGTCACATGGAGGACAGACTCCATCCTACAAAGAGACAGGCACATCAGTCACAGCTGAGTCTATAATACCGATTTTTCAATACCTTACAGTCACATCCTGTGTCCTGTATAGAAACACACATAGCTTTTTTTTTTTTTTTTTTTGAGCTTGAGGTAAACAGCTGCTTTTTAGACATCTGGAAGAACAGCTGCTACACACACAGAGAAATTGCCTGCGCCTGGTGCAGCTGGTTGGACGTGCTGGACGTACTAAGTGTGCGCACAGGGCACTTGTCTTGTGTGCACCCCGAGTCAAAGCGGTCACACAACAATTTACGTGGCTGGGATTTCAGTATTTCCAGTCAGTTTATGAGCCGTGCTCACCATCCTCAAGGCCCTGTGATTTTAACAGGTCTAAAGCTCACAGAAACAGGTTATTCCATTGCTTTGCTATCAGGATAGAGGCAGGACACTCAGGAAGCGCTCAGCTATACTGTCTTAGGGTCAGCAAGCTCCAGCAGCCAAGCAAAAGGAAAGTCAGCGTGTCCAGACATGCTTGACATTTTCTAAGGACAGCCATAGTGCTCACAAGAGAGCGTACCTGTTAGATTTGCTGTAGGGTTGATTAAGAAGTGCTGGACTTATCACACTTCCTAAAGTACTCAAACCCCAGCATTTGCATACAGATGTACATTTTGTTCCAGACATTGAACAGGAGATTTACATAGATGTTTTTGCATTTATGTTTTCCTGCTGCGTTTCCTCCTCTTACGAATTTATTAACCATTTACTTGACCTGTAGAATCTTGACCAGTAATTTCTTAACTTGCACTAACAACCTTCGTACAGACACATTCAAAGCCCAGTCTTGGCACTGCTACCATTGTACCAGGTTTTAATCAGCTACAAGACATTTGCCACTGCCACCAAGGAGCTTTAAACAATCAAAAAGCTTTAAAATTTAGTCTCATGTCACAAATGGAACTGATATTAAATCAGTAGTTAAATATTAATCTAAGACAAGATCTTTAATGTCTCCCCTTCTGCTTCTGACAGAAACAACCAAAGGAGAGCTTTGTATTTTATATTATATCCCCCAGCGTTCAGTTAAAGAAAAGGAAGGTTGCAAAACCAAAACATAAGAAAATGTCAGTGCAACTTTTAATCCCCTCTTCTCTCCCCCACTTCATGTGGCTGCATTACGATGCAGTTCCTTATGTTTTGATCACATCCTATTTTCTTCCCATGGGGCCCCAGCCTCATTCAGCGATTGGGTTGTTGTTGAACATTTCTTTTTATCCCCTCATTCAGCATGCGGCCCCAGGCCATATTCTTCAAATTCCATCCAAACGCCACAATTATTAGCTTCCTCCTGGGCATTCCTAGCATGTTCTCTCTCATACATCTCCCAAGCATTTGTGGATTTGTCTTTGCCCCTCTTTCCACCCCTGGTGAGCATTAGCATGTTGTTCTGCTTATGTTAAAGCAGGAAAACAGTGACAGAATCAAAACGATCACAACTCAGACTCAAAGCTGTAACTCCCTTCCATGCCTCCTTAATGAGCAGGTAGGGAAAGATTTTGTGTACTACTTGTACGTTGTCTCCTTTGGGAAAAAGAATTGTCAGTGGAAATATCCCAGCAGCACTTGTACTAGAAAGCAGTAAAAACAGAGGCTACATTTTTCAAGAAACTGAGTAGACAACGTTAAATTGGAGCTTAAAGCCTCCTGATCGCAGCAGAGGTGGAACAGCATGCAGACACAGCATTTGCCCTCTATAAATGCAACTGTGGGCAGCTGGATGGGCAGTTGCTCTTGCCTTTTCTAAAGATGAAGCAAAACCAAGCAAACCAACCAAAACAAACACACACACGGTGGTTAATGCTGAAATAAACTTCATTACCACACTATGTGTGGTATAGGCAAATGCTGCTTGAAGCTTGAGTAGGTAAGGTCTTCTCAGGCCTGGCCTATTTCTGGCCATCCATCTCTCAACTAAGAGCTCACTGCAGTATCTGCTGCAGCAATGCTACACACAGTAATTGGATAAAAGTTACCAAAGCTCTCCTTCACCATCCTTTGATGCTTCCCTGGCCAGGAGGAATACTGCTAGCAAAGGAGAGGAGGCTGTTCTCCTCCTTACCTCAAACAAAGGACAGCCTACAGCCCAGGCAGGAGCTACAGCCGGACAGACAGAAGGATGGCCCTTTGAGCATGCTACAGCAAAGTTCAGCCAAGAATAAGAGAGACATCCTCAGCCTTAATTGCTTCACAACATCCTCCTGTAAGAAAACAGCCATTTTTGATTCAGCCTTGTGAGTCTGGCTGGAGCAGGTGCTCAAGACCTGCTGAGGTGCAATGCTGCAACCACTGCTTAGCAAAGCAGGCTTCCTTGCCTTCCCTGCGGTTTACCATTACATTTCTGCCACAAAAATCTCGTATCATCACTTTCTGTCGCAGTATCAAAGACTGCAATTGGAGATGACAGAGGCATAGAGCTGTTCACATTAACAGTGCCAGCAGACTGTATGTTTCCTTCCCCTGTCACAACCAAAGCCTTTTGATGTTTATCCTTTATTTTCCCCAAATGCTTCAAACCCTGTAAAACATCATGGCTAGGGCAAGCACGCTTAGAAGAAATCATCTGGCAGCGTTAAATTCGCACCAGCTAAGAAGTTTGTCATAATTGTAAGGCTAATCTTATTTTAGGAGGAACTCAGGCCTGACCCAGGTCAGACCTACAAGTCAGCGCTGCTCCAAACTGCGGGCTGGAGGTGTTTGAAACCAGAATTGAGTCAGACAAGCTTGGTTGTGTCATAATGCCACACTGATCTCTGTTTCTGTCTGCACCTCTCCACCCCCAAAAAAGTTTTATGTCAAATAAGACAAAAAAAAAAAAAAAAAGAAGACTGCTTATATATTTAGCCCAGTGACCTCCACAATACCTGAGCAGGTTGTGGTGAAGGAACAGGTAACTGCTGACCTGAACAAGCCAACAGTCATTTTAAGCCTAGTGATTTTTAGAAAGAGAGAAGGAAAAAAGAAAAGCAGCAGCATTTGTGTAAGCCCCTCTTCCTCTCGGGGCCTCACTTTCCCCTCCCAACCTTTGTCTCTGGTTTCTTTATTCGACAGAGGCTGCAGGGCAGGGTTTCCCTCCCCTGTGTCTGCCCAGGCCCCAGCACAATGGCTGACCTGCCAGGCCCCGAGTGTCTAGAGGAGACCCTGAGCACTGGCCCCTCACACACTTCCTTGTCGCTAGACCCACGTCTCAAGTCGCCTCTTGTCTGCTCCGTGACTTGTTCTATTTTAAAACACACGATTTACTACTCATTTAATGAAACAGGAGTTTCTCTATTAGGTGAAGAGAGTTGGGCCAAGTCAGAGTCAAATGTTTTCCCTTCCATCACTTGAGAAATACAAGTAGGGCCCATGCAATACTACACTCTGCATTCACGTGATCGGCACATGAGACATTTCTGTCCTTAGATGACAGACAACTCAGAAAAAATGGGCATCAAAGCAGCATATGTTCAGCCCATATACAAATCCAGAGACGAACACAGCTTGGAGTGCAAACTGTACCTTGTCCTGGAATAAAAGAATAGTGTTCCCTTTGGCAGCTAACTAAAATTGCCAAGACACTTAAGGGGAAAAAAGAAAAATCACACACACAGAGGTAACCTCAACAATGCCAGATTCCACTACTGGCTCAAGAGCAGTCAGTTTGCATGCTCAGCACGAATCCTTCCAAGAAGGGCATGCTTAAGCCTCAAAACCAGTTCAACACAAGTAAGCAGCCTAACCTAAGTTGTACTCAAAACTGACACGCTTATACTAAGCATAAGAAGAGATCCGTCAAGAAAACATTTGGAGTTAGAGGGCCCTGAAATATTAAAATGAGGCGATGCATATTTTGGCAGGATTTTAAACATCTCTTTGTAACTTGAGCAGAAAAACATATTTCTAAGCTTTGCTCTAAATAAGCAGATCAGGCTTTATTTTGAGTAATAAAAGTGAGATTCAAACAAGAAGTCATACTATAGCAGAAGAGTCATCTTAAGCCCTTGTTTTAGACTCTATTTCTACTTTGTGGGAGTGAAGAGAACGGACATCAGTTAGGAAGTAAAGCTTTGACCTTCCCTCCAAGCTGTAAGCTGCCAGAAGACACTCTGGAGGCTCTGGATTTAAGTCACTTTATGTGTTTTTTCCTCATCCCATTACAGTGTTCCTTGTTTTCCCCATAACACTCGTGTTTTGTAGTTGCTATGACGATTTGCAACGTTACTTACACTGCTATACACATGCAGAGATCAAGAGGCAGACTTATTTTTTTTCCAGGATTTAATAATCTAATGTCTTGAGTAGAAAAATTATGCTTAGTCCTGCTGGTTACCTGCACTAGTAGGCTAGTTAGATGCTCTAATCCCCTCTAATTCTGATGCAATATCATCCTCAGGCGTGGATACAGCTCATGACCTACCTGTTATGGAACAGGAACAAACCTACAAGATGGACCAGTAACTGAAAGCGCCAGCGTGCTCAAGGCTGCGTTGTAGTCCCCCGTCAATGCTTGGAAGCAATTTCGAGGGAGTTTACAACTTAATACAGAGAAAGACTAAGCAAATAGGCAAAAAATAAAATAGGGGTTTAGGGGTTTCGTAGTGTCTGATTACCAGACAAAGAGAGTCAGTACTGTCCTTTGCTTTTAACATGTAACCTTGAGGACATTCATTACTCCTGGCTACCCCTGAACATGTTTGTCAGCCAAAGCTGAGGGGCTCCTCAGGAATACAGCAGCTCTGCCAAGTCCCCCAGAAATGGCTATAATAACCTAGCACATCTGATCCTTCAAACTAGTCCAGAAGGGCTCCCATTTGGACACTAGTAAAACCCAAAATAATTATTTTAATCCTTTTTGGGGAGGGGAAACAAATGGCTCTGCGTGTGTCCTCTAGTTTTTAATCAGAGTGAACCGAAGAAACACTCAAATCACATTTCTGCTTGCACTGTACCACTATTAAGTATCTGCTGTTCCCCATCACATGTCTAATGACTGAGCACTAGGGCCAGGGCCCCCGAGCTGTCGGTCACCCTGACCACAACAGGTACTGTCAGTTTATCACAGCTGAAAATTTAGCAGTTCCATGTCAATCTTTTCCTTCAATAGTTTATTTTCCAGTGGACCTCACCCTTCTTTTGCCTTCAGTTGCACAGAACATCACTACTACAAGCTAGAAATATATTGTAATAATCATAATCTTAACATCTGACCCACAGCAACGTGCTTGCAATCATCATAATGCTTATCTGATAAACTAATGCTTTATGGAAGCAATTATGTTCCATCTATATTGTGTTATGTTAACATACTCTGAAGGGCTAGAGCACTCCGTCCCCCTCCTCCCTCAAAAAGTCATTCAAAATATAAAAAGAAACTAGATATTGGCTGGCTCAGCAGGAGGAACCACTTGACATTCCTCAGTCAGAGGAGGCAGAAAGGGAGATTATTGTAAATTAGAGTGGACAATCGCAGAGTCGGTTCTCGTTGGCAGTGCAATCTGTTGTCTCCATGCAATAACCTGCATTTGAAACGCTCTAGCCCGAGGATACCCACTGCTCATAAATCACTGGTGTGGTTGGGGGGACAAGCTCCAGGGCCAGGCTTCCTCCAAGATTTATAACCTCCCCACTACCAAATGGTCTGTGAGTAGGCACAGCTAAGTAAGTACAATATCGCGTTGTTTCCTTCTGTGCTGGAAAACCCCATGAACCTCACACCAGTATATATTCTTCTGTGTCCTGACTTCAGAGGAAGTGTACAAGACTCGCATTGATCAACCAGCAGAGCTGTTAGGTCGAAGCTAATGCTGGTCTCATTTGTGCCTATCTTCTCCCCACTCTGCTGGTTTTATTTTGTTTATCTCCTGCACCTGGGTTAATTGCTGCAATTGAGTGATTGGGGTGGTGCAATGGGATGTAGATGAAGTAGGGAAAAAGGAAGGGGAAAGACCTGGGTGGGCTGCAGAGGCATTAGGAAAAGCCAGGCCAGCTGCATCCTGCAGAAACCCAGGTCAGCTGAAAAGTATAATATGCACTTTAAAAAGTTAATGGTGCAAATTCAATAGCAGGGTTCAGATTTTTGGTGTTTTTGCTGACTGCTGCGGGGAGTCCCAGCAGCCCTGTCAGCATCCTGGACATGCAGCACCCACCCCATGCTTGGGGCACTTGAGTTTGTCCACCCCCCTGGTCCCTCTTGCAGCACAAGCCTCAGGCCATTCTGTACTCCAGGACTGGGAATGATAAGATCAGCTGACAGAGCTCCAATTTAGGCATTTGTTATCAAGCACAAGCAACGTTAACAGCTGTGCAAGCTTTCTTGTCAGAATTAATACACAAGCACTCCCTCAATGCTGCTCAGACCAACAAGAGGTCTGCTCTGAAAGCTCATCTAATGGTGGCAGGGCCTTTTAGTGTCTTCATCCTTCTTTGAGAAGCTCTAGGAACAGCAAACAATATCTACGTTAAGCACCTGGATGAGTCTAGATTGCACCATTGAGGCCAGTGGCCTTTATTTCTAGGACTAAGAAACAAAAGTCAGCTTTCTCTGTTACCTTAGCCCACTGTCCAGACTCCATTTCTTGCTCCTTTAGGATGATTTCCCATGAAATTTTGCAGTAATCTGCTTTTACCATGAAAACCCACTGTCAGCAAGTCCACACTCAAATCAGAGCTCCACCTATTTCTACCAAAACTATCCAAGTAAACAGCATTATCACTTCTGGAAATGAAGCTGGCCTTAGGTGGCATCTTCCGTTGTCGCATAGTCCTGTAACTACTAGACCAGACATTTAACAATTGCTTGGAGTGCAACAGTTGCTGCCATAGAAATAAATTGTTTTCCTCACTTCACATTTGAAACAGTGCCCGCAGCTACACTCTAGCATTGGCACCAATACAACCTCTTCCCCACAATTAGCTCTGAGCAACCGCTTTAGAAAGGCAGAAGAGCAACACACACTTTAGAAACATCAGTTGGTCCTCATGCCAAACATGGGGAGACCTAAAAGAGAATTTCACCCATCGTAAGGGCTTTGCGGGTAAGCACCATGTCTATTAAACCATCTTCTCAATTAGCACAATTAAATGAAACTTGTGGCCCTGCTGGGGGTTGTAGTTTCAAGCATGTGAAGGATGCTTCAGGCATGTTAAAGATGAAGTTGAAAAGTGTTTAACTTTTAAGCTTTCATTAATAAAACACCATTTTAAGATTCCTGTTTTTAAGACAATCAAAAAGAGAAACTTTTGCTAATGGTTTTTAAAATACATTGTAGTTAAAATCTCTTTATAAATATAATGGCTCACATTTCAAGGCTTGCTTTTTTGAGAAATCCACACACAGAGTCCTGGTATCATTGTGTACTAACTCTTGCTTTCATGTCAGGTTAACATAGTCTCCTCTTTTCAATTAGCACTTACAATAAGATGTGGGCAGATGCCCAGAAAGACCTCGACATCCAGCTCTGCAAAGAAAGAGGAGAATTCCTCCAGCCAGAGAAGGACCACGTGAAAGTATTCAAGTTGTTAGCCACTTCTTACATCAAATACATGCAAATCTTCCGTCACTTGGAGACAGCCCATGACCAACTTGTTCACAAGCAGAAGCAGGCAGTGATTCGGCAAGTGCTAGACGGGGTGATTGGCCGGATCCTGGAGGTGAAAAAAGAGATGGTGAAGCTGGAGAACTCAGAGTTTCATTACATTGATGATATCCTGGAAGATCTAAAGCTTCTCCCGGTAGGTCTGCCTCACTCATGAGCAAATTCATAGGAACTTCACCTATCCTGTATTTTAAGGACAGTCACATTTATTTGCAGTCTGTGGAGTTCCACCAAGTGATTTAGCTTCCTGCATGTTCACTAATGTACTGGGTGATCAGTAATTATGGCCTTTTTGTTAAAGATCAGAGTATATTTGATCTATGATAAACATTATATATTGGAGCAAGATTTTAAAAGCTGATCTGCCTGATCAATATGTTGCATTTCCTCTTCTCTGTAGCCACACAGGCTCTGTAGATGTTTCTTTTGCACATGCCTTAGTGTGAAGTCATGTTAGCTTAAACAGCTTCACTATTAATGGCAGCAACTTGACTCTGCCTGATTTTAGTGTGGGATTAGACAGAAGATGGGCAACTGATAACGAAGGTACACTCCACTTCTGTCTGCCCTTTACATCACTGTGAATCAGCCTGGCCTCAGGCCTCTTCCAGAGATTACAGGTAATGCTAAAAGTTGCATAGTCTGGTTTGCTAGTTCACACTACAACGAACTACGAAAGTGAGAAATCTGAGATGTGTCTCCTATTGTAAAAGAAGCAGGAGCTGGAGCATATTCAGCATCCAGGGTTCAGGAATTTCTGATGCAAAAGCAGCCCCCTGAACCACAGCTCACTGAACCGGGTGAATTTGACAATGAGGCAAAGTCTTGAAGCTGTGCTCTTAAAGCAGTGAAAAAATAGCTGCAGAAAGGTGGTTACTTCTCTCGCAGACAGCTCCACCTATTGTCTAATTCAGGTATGGCTGCTTTTCTAAAGAAAAATAGAGCTTAAATTATGTCTGGGATTGTGAAAACAGCAGTAACACGAGATAAATTGCCTAAAATCATTATAGCATTATTCTGAGATTTACAAACATGTTACTGTTTGCAATTGCATGTGTATTTCGCTCTGCAAATTTAGGATAGTAATTGCTGTGAATTTTCTCCAGCTCTTTACCTTCTAGATTAGTCATAGCAGAGAACTATTTTAAACTATGAGAAGGCTTACTGGAGAGGAAAAACACATCTCCAGGGAAACTGATCTTTCAAAACGTATTTTGAAATCTTTAAGCACTATGTGTTGGGCTAGATATCTCCAGAGGTCCCTTCCAACCCCAACCATTCTGTGATTCTGTGCTGTATTCACGACTTATCAGTAAATGCACAAGCAGCAAAAAGTTTGCAGGTCTGAAAAGTCATGCTTGACATCTGCTAAAAAACGAAACAAATTCAAATTCCTGCACCACACCTTAATTTTAAGAAGGCATGACATACTTACCTAATACCAAAAGGGAAAGAAAAAAAAAAAAAAAGGTACTGAAGAGATTTCAGGCTTTTTTAAAGAAAACATTATTTTTCTCTAGTAGATAGGAATACGGATTTATGATTTCTTTTAATAAAATGATCACATGTAACTGATTCCAAAACAAAATTACTAGCCAGTACTTGACAAATTACTTCTGTTTCTTAAAGAATCTGCCCAGAAAATATATGTCTAGTCCTTCCTTTCACAGGATTATCAAGGGCTAAAATCCAGCATGATTGTGGGCAGAGAACACAACAAAGTAGTCTCATTTTATATCTTATGCCAAGATATTACATACTTTTTGCTATGTCACTGTAAGGCCAGACTTCATCTTTCCTTAGTTCTGTGCCTCATATTTTTGTACAGTTGCCTTCCAGTGCTCAGTCGCTTCATTTCCTGGGGTAATTATAAAGGTATTTGGATGCACAAATCCCATGTGGAGCCAGGGACAGCTAAAAAGCTGCAAATTTGACGTAAGGATAAACATCACAAGCCTAACTTTTCAGTGCTGGGCCCCAAAAAGAGACGATGAGGAGAAACAGGTTCCATTCCAGCCCCAGTATTATGGCTTTGATCTCATCTTTATAGCCAGTAAGCATCACATTCCAGAATCACTTGTAATGAAAGCCCAGGTTAGGCTACAGTGGCTGACTCACACTCATGTGACAGCATAAAAGCCCTGTCATCCTACGCCAGGGTGCCCAGACAAACTGCTTGATTTCTTATAGCTAAATACAGACATATTTGTAATCCATCCGGGAGCGATTTGCAGTCTTAAAGTACAATATATAATAATTTCCATCAGCAATCAAGGATTTTGGAAGGTGCAAACAGGGAGCTTAGCAAGGCAAATATTTAGAAACTTTAGCAGACCAGACCTCTGCGTCATTAAAACCAAAATGGATAAACACAGTCCTACTCGGAAACTTTCTTATGCTGCCATAATAGGGAAGTCTCAGTCTGCACAGTGTGCAACTGAAGGAAACCCAATTTAGGCATGTAAGTTGGTAGATCAGAGGGGCTGTTTTCGTTGGCCACTGCCTTCCCTGCAAATTCTCGCTCTAGAAATTCGAAGATCTTCGAGCTCATAAGCAGCACATTTGCCACGTGCCTGTGTCAAGGCAGGAGCGGTGCTTGTTCTTTACACCCAGCACTTTTCTCCTCTGTATCTGTCCAGGCCAGAGCTAGCACTGATGCCGCAAAGGATCAAGTCAAAGGTTTCCCTGAGTGGCTCAAAGCCCCTCGGTTTCCATAGCAGAGAGAACAGGGTGCTGATAGCACAGCATCAAGTTTTGTACCTCTTGTTGGGCTCTTTGGGCAAAAGGACCAAGTGTCCACATACACCTGGGGACAAATTATTGCGTAACTTGACTGTGCAACTCCTGATGAGTAGCACGACAGGGTAACTACTGCTTGTCTCCCCCATCCCTCCTTCTATCCTTCTGGGTAAATCATTTGCTTGAGGAGATATTCTAGATGTTCCTGAAACAGTATAAAAGGGAACACAGCACCAGAGCTATGAAAACACATTCCCTCTCCCCAAAGAAATATACTTACCAGTAATTATTCTTGAAGAGTTGCCTCCAGTCTTCAGTACAATACCAAGAACAGGTTATGTCACTCTGCAGCAGTGTGTTCCTGTAGGGGAACAGAATTGTGCTTTGGTTCCTTACAATGGTTTTAAAAAAAAAAAAAAAAAAAAANAAAAAAAAGTCAAGACAACAGATCTATTTTTCATGTTGATTAAAATAAAGAAGTGGGATGATCATACAACCAGTGGTATTCACTTCAGTGGAAATAGTGTTTGAATTTCTGGCAACCTTGCCAAATATTTTAACAGTTTGATAATATAATTGAGCCATTATAAAAAGAAAGATTTCTGGGCTGCCATGGTTCAGAAACTGGGTTGATTTATTTGTTTTTGTTGAATTAGGCCTTAAGTAATTGCAAAGTAAAAGCTCAGCAGTTGTTACAGAGGTCAAATTCCCCAACACTCCAAAATATTCAACAATCTCATTCCAATTTAATTGCTTTGTAAAGGTGTTCAATTAATAAGTAATGCAATTTTAATGCAGTTCTAAAAAGTGTCTCATGACTATTTCTTCCTCTAGGAAGACACAGAAGTACCTATCCCAAGGTATTTCATTAAAGAAAAGCTGGAAGCCCTGCAGGAGAGGGAGAAAACCCTTGATCAGATTTTGCTCGATGCTGGATTGCAAATAGAGGTAAGCATACCACATACATACGTAATAACACACTTAACTTTTTTAGGTTATAGCCACACATGTCTGAACTCAAGCCACTGAAATTCAAAGTACTTATATAGCACTTAGGACGTAAAAGCCTGTTTACAGATAGGGCACAAATAGAAAGGAACATTAAGTTTTCCTAACAGTATCCAGTCACATCTTGAGCCTGTTTAAGACTGAAATGAATTGACTCTGTTTTACATGTGCAAGAGTGCCAGAAGAAGGGCAGCGCTTTGGCCAAGTTTAGTAGCTGTTTTGTTTGTCTAGCAAACTCTCATCATGTAATTAGTCCTACTGAGATCAAGTTGGGCTTCAGTTTTACTGAACGAGGATTCTTAACTGAAACAGACAAAACTCAGAGTTCAGGTCAGCACAACTCTTAATATTCAGTTGTTTATAACCTCTGAACAATGACTGCAGTCTCTTCTATACAGCTATAGAGCTGCAGCTGCTAGGAGGAGTAGAAAATTGAGTTTTGGCAGAGCTAAAGTCATTACAGAGAAGTACATGAGCGCTCCACTGTTCTGGATTTGGTATACTTTTGACCTTCTGGAAATGGCACATTGCCTACAAGCAGTCTTTGCTAACCTCCTAAAATACTCAACTGTACCTACACGTCTGGGTGACTTGGATTCACTGATGCTGTAGCCATCAGAGCACTAGATTACGCATATTACATCTTTAAGCCTTTTTGTTTCCCACAGCTCTGTTCTTTTCAGTATGCTATCGGCTACAGATGAGGCCAGCTGGTGTGCAGCCAGCTCACCTGGGAGCACCAGGCTCTTGCACTTGGGGCTCTGGTAGGGTCCAGGTCTCTCTTTGCCAGGATGCCACAGGATGGAATAAATATGAATAAAATAATCTCACGTAGTCTGAGTCGAGTGCCCTGTGCTGCACTTCCAGTTCAATCCCTGCTGGTTTTGCTGGAGGGTTGTCAGCACTTCTGCATGCATCGCAGCAAGCCGTGTACGCTCCGGAAATCCTAACTGCTGTATTCTTCAGTGTCCATAGCAGTGCTGTTACAAGCTAACATAGACCAAAAACAGTGGAGTTCATCAGAGGAGTCTGCTCTGTAGATCATTTGTCCTTCTATGTCATTCTGTTAGAGAAAGCCGTGCTGAACGTGTATTATAGCGAGCTCCACACAGTACATATAGAAGCATTAAATTGTGAACTGTCTCCAATTGGGGGATTAACATCAAGGACAATAATTCAGATTTTCCATGGGGAGCATGAGCAGATAACAAGAGTCCTCAGGAGGGAGAAGGGGAAGTCCCTCTCTCCAGCTGTGCTGTTCCTATATATTTTTCTACAAGCATCTTCTGTTTGGGCTGGATTAACCAGGTCTGGACTAGCTCAGAACAGCAGGTCTTCCCATTCAGCAAGAGAGCTGGGATCCTAGTAGCTCATCCAGAGACCCATCCCTTCAGAAAACTGAAAGGAAGATTTGCCATAGCCTAAGAATTTTTCCTTTTAATAGGACAAAGCCTTATGGTTCATCATGTCTTTTCTCAAATGAATAATAAAGTTCATCAGGATACATAAGCCATATAGAACCATTCTTGCTTCCCAACTATAGCATCAGGCTTTCCTTGTCATATATCAGCACATCAGGCTCACTTTCTCCCAAAGGTCCTCAGAAAAAACACATCTTGAGATAGCAAACTTCCAAGATATTGCAAGACAAGTGCTGAGACAGGAGCCTCTGCAGTTTGTGACAGGGATATTTTTTGTCTTAGAAAGTTTCTGCAAGAAGTTAATTTATTGTTTCATTTGCTGAGGTGAGCAATTAACAAAATGCATAAGCCTAATAACTTTGTTTTGTCCATTCCTTTTTGGCTGTGCTGTTGAAGGAACCTGTCGAAGCCATGACACCTGAAGAAGGCGTTAGAATCATCCAGGTTGCAGAACGCGCTCGCCAAGGCCGCTGTCGAGCAGCATTCATGAAGCGAATTTATCTTAAAGAGAATAAAGAAAAACAACCTAGACTTCAGGTCCAGATGGGTCCAAGTCCAGACAATGCTGCCACGTTCATTCAACAGGTGAAATATCTGATTTAACAACAGTTCTGGCAAAACCAAATGACAATGTTTTGTTCGGAAGAACAGCAGTAGACAGAAATACAGCTCATAGGATGGGAAGCATTCTGAAGTGATGGCTTTCACAGTGTCTAGCAAGGTGAAATACATCATTTAAACCACTTCACAAAATGAGACAGGACTCTAGATGTGAAATTAATAGAAACAGGCCTATACTTGCAATGCAAGGTGACTTTATAACCTACATGTTTTTCCATTCTGATTTTTGTGACCTCAGTTGCTCTTTCTGGTGTCCTCTTGGAATCCAGTGCATCTCTGAGAATTCACTCCTTTTCCTGTGATCTCCAGGAAAAGAGTTCATTCCATATCCTGAAAAAATAAAGGGAGATCACTGCTAAATTCCAGAAAAAGTCCTTACACATTAGTAATTCAGACAGTTCAGCCTGATGAGAACAGGAGATCAGTCTAAATCTTTAGTCTAAACACTTTTTGAAATTCTGATTCTGTTTTGTTTGGAAGCTAGATGTACCAGTGTGAAGGGATCACAAACCTCAGAATTTGTTTTAAAAAAAAAATAGCAGATGGCAACCTGTTAAACAGTAATAGTTTCAATTGCATATTGTGCCTTTCCTTCCTCTATTTGTTTTTTCCTGTGTCTGCCACAGTAAAGGAAACTGTAACAAGGCCCATTTATCTCATTAGAGTTTTGTTTACAATTCAGGTTTGGCGTGGATATATCCAGCGCAAGAAAACAGAGAAAATGAGAGAAGAGGAAATGATATTTCTGGGGATGGTAAGCAGTGCTGCTGAGAGAATATAAAATGCCACAGTCTGTTTGTTCTTCAGACTTTAGTAATTTAGAAGAAGAAGAGAAATTATTTTCTAAGATTCTTCCTATTTAAAAAGGAGTCTCTAAGGAATACAGAACTGAAATGATAGATGGCACAGAAGTAGCACAATTTGTCTTCTCCTGCATGCTTTCATGCTATATGTACGTAGTCCTATGTGTATGGCAGATGTGGAAACAGGCAGTGTAGAATTTGCCCCAGGTTCCAAGGAATTTGACCCAGGTATGACAGAACAAGGAAATTTTATTAATCAATTCTTAGTTCGTAATTCCGAGACACTTGAGCTGCCTTATTCCTGGAGTAGAATTAAAGCAGCAAAGTCCTCTTCTCCCGCCCTTTTGCAAGCCACTGCATATGTATGTCAAGAGTAGGGAAAAGGACATTAGAACTGCCATATTAATACATTAATATTTCCATAAATACACACAAATAATCAAAATATTCCTCACATCATAGTGCAAAAGTACAAGGAAGCGAGCAGCTGTTGGTGGTAAGATTGCACGGGGCGAAAAAAAGAAATTAAAGCACCCTTTCCAAAAGGAACCTCTTTCTCCAACAAGTAGAGAAGATACTTCCTTCCCACCAACATCTTCCTTCCCAGCAAGTACCTGAGAAAAAGGATCAACTCTTTACACTTGACAGCACCAGTTCTTTGAGTGCCTTCATTAGGCACTAACGGGTCTTAAGTCTCACAGCTCTTCCACTCCAGCTGCAGCAGCACAGGCCTTGTACCGAGTTCTAGTAAAGCTGCTTCACAGCGCCACGTTACAGAAACATTCACCACCACTTCATATTGGGTAGGTTTATTTATACCTCCATATTCTGCAGTTCTTAAATGATTCATTCATAAACTAATT
The DNA here is from genome assembly GCA_013399365.1 of Pampusana beccarii. Classification (NCBI taxonomy): domain Eukaryota; kingdom Metazoa; phylum Chordata; class Aves; order Columbiformes; family Columbidae; genus Pampusana; species Pampusana beccarii. The sequence continues at coordinate 16,909 of VWYH01006912.1, forward strand.
TTTAATTTTAGATTCCAACGTATTTTCTGCTTCTCCCAGACAATTTAGATTACTTTCTTACCCCAGCAACAGAATTGCCCTTAGCAACATCACAGGTTTATGAAAACTGATTGTGCCTATAGCATACATCTGACAAACATGTATCATCAGTTAAGAATGACCTTAAAATCTTATACTTAGGAAGTAATGTGTACGTTTACTGAACTTTAGCCATGTTAAATACAGATAACACCTTCTGGATTATTTTTAATATCCTGTGGTCATTAACAGCAAATGCGACCAGCATAGCTAAACAGAGCTTTGGATGCCAATTCTGCCTCTGTTTAAGACAGAAAGTTCCCAGAGATTTTAACTAGTGTGGACCTAAAATGGTGAATATTTGGGATGTACCGAAGATGAGTTAGAAATTATACCTTTTGCAAAACAAAAGGCATTGTTTCCTATCAAATCCCCAGCAGTTTCTGTCAATTCTTAAAACTAGAGCCTTAGGAAAGAAATGTAAGTCTGGTATCAGTTATTGGAGGGTTCACAGCCAAGTGTCCTTTTCATGGTGGCCGATGGTAGGAGTAACTGATAACTAGATTATAAATAGCCTAGTTTATGGGGAGGAAATCTATATGATCATAGGGATGAAGGGAATTCAAACCAAACACATAGAGTATATTCATTTCCCGACCTCCATTTAGGAGCAAGAGAATTGATGTTTTCAACTCTGCACTCAGACTCATTACTCTTTATCAAGTATATCATCAGAGGATGTAAGGAAAAAAGTGATACCTCTAAATAAAAAAATCTGTTCATCTTTCTAGTGTTTTCGTATTCCCCATTTGCATTTCCCTCGTACTTTCACGCTGCATTCCCTTCCATGGTCTCCAAAGGAAGTGAGTGGTAAGCAGACATTGGATCACACTGATAGATAGGCAGCAAGCTCCAAAGGTCAAGTCCCTTTGATGTATGATCACGTCAGCCCTCTAAAAAATGACCACAGATCTTCATGTGTAAATATGTTGAATTTGCTTTTCTAATGCTGCACGACTTAGATAAATAAGAAGACCTAGCCATCCATTACTCTCAAGTCCATCCCAAAGGAGACTTGGCTTTTACTGCAATAAATATAATTTCTCTTACAATTATAGCTGTTTTAAAAATGTCTATGTTACTGTCATATAAACATGGCTTTGCAAAAAGGGCTAGTCCATTTGAAGTTCTGAGTAATGATTTTTGGAAAAATTAAATTGTGTTGGCCTAAAAAATACAGAAATACTCGTGAAGACTAAGAATTGGCTAGTTTTACTTAATTCAGTATTATTTTCTTTACTGTCTACTTGCTTCAGAAAAATTAATGTATCTTTTCTGGAATTTGATTCTATTTCATCTTCTGCTTGATGACAGAGTAGAAGCCTATGTCCCAGAGATTTTTCTTGGCTCAAAAGTAAAGCCTCATTGTTACTATTATTTATTAAAGCTTAATTGCAGGAACAGCATGATTCCCTCAACACATGTTTTTCTAAATCTTCGATAAATCACAATTTGCAACACTGGTTTAATTTGTAAAGAGAAGCGATCCTTACTAAGAGCACATATATCTTGATAACTGTATCCTGACCTTCCTCACGTTGCTGCCACGGTGCTGTTCACTGGCAGCTCCAGTGTGACCACAATAACCAATGTTCCAGGCGTAGGTCTGTGTTTAAGCCACACCAACCACACTGATGTTGCAAGAAAACGCATTGAATTGTCTTGAAAACACGCGTGTGCTGTCCAAACAAACCTGTATTTTCCGTGCTCTGAGTATTTTACTGTTACAGCAAAATTATATCATTTTAGCAGTTCTTAAACTGGTGCATACTTCTCTGTTTCTGGCATTTATAAATTCCCTGTCATAAACACCCCAGCTAGATGTTGCTGTGATTGTTTCATTTTGCTACAGTTCAAACTGGTGTAACTGGACCTGTGAACTGGGGTTTTGGCAACCGCTTTTTCTCAGTGTGGTGCAAAACAGCCCAAGTCTGATGATGGATCCACACTCAGCGCTCTCGCTAACAGACTCTCCTAAGAGGGAAGACCCTGCAGGACGTTATAATCTCAGAACACGGGCTACTGGAAAGAGGAAAAGCTGTTTTTAACATAAAATGTTAGGATAAACAATTTATGGAAGGGTAGGAGGAGCCTAGGAACAAGGAATACAAAAAAGACAAAATCTGTCCCGATTTAGGGGCTCAGCCTACTGTTGCAGCTTTGGGGCAGGAGTACCCTGAAGACCTCGATCATGTTTTCACTTAACGAGCACAAGTAATCAATCCCATAGGAGCCAAGTGCTGTACACGCCTCAACAGTTTATAGGACTGAGCCCTACATGCTTTGAACACTCATACATGTGAAATGCCTTCTTGTCTCACAGATGCATCTATTGATTTACAGTTGCACTGCTCTCACACTGCTCTATTCCATAATTTCAGCCCTTACCGAAGAGTTAGTAGCATAATACATGCCGATCCATCATTTTCTTACCTAGTATTTCCACCATTCTTCCTTCTTCTATATCCCATTCAGTGGAAGTATCTACATTGTCTTAAATAAAAACATTGTTCTCTTTACCTCTTTTAAAACCCAATTTAGGCATGTTATCTTGGATAATGCTTTTATTTCTATCTAAGAAAAAAGTCTGCCAGACGTTCCTTGTTCTTTGAACTCTTGACAAATATAATTCACTTTAGCCAGTCAGGAGAGAGAAAAAAAAAAAATATTTCCCAGAATAGCCTTCTGTGTAAACATTATAGGTTGTGGCTAAATAAACGTTATGTGGGATTTAGCCAACTGCAAACTCCATAAATAAAATTTAAGACATTTCTTCAGCTCTTGAAAGTGGGCAAACAGAGTAGTGTTATACACCAGGCCTGTTTTTATCAAGTGTAAGATTAATATGAGTATTGTTTTACTTGCAACCTAGATGATGTTTAGATGTCAGCACAAAGTTATATGTTATTTCACCATGCATACATACATATCTAAGCAGTGATAACTAATCTGTCCTGTTTTCAATAGAAATTTTAAACCTACTTATTCTTGAAATAGAAAGATGCTGGGAAGCAAGAGTCCTGCTAAATAATTTGGCTTTCACTGGCTAGAGTCACACTAACAATGAAATCACTGCCTTTCAGAGTCCAAAACATACTTGCCATTTTTAGTAGAAGTTTGACAGCATGCCCAGGTGTAGTACCAGAAATAAGCATAAACAACATTATATAAACTTACATGGTCGTGAATATATTTTCTCCACTTCAAGTTTTCTTTCATCTTATTGAAGAGTGCTACCTGCCAATATCTTTTATAAATATAAATCTATAAAACAGCGATTTTCTGTACTTTTCTAAAAAGGCATCTTATTTCAAATGCTTTGTTTCAAATGCATATGACAATTACTTTAATTGGCAAAGCCATTGAAGTGAATCATATAGTAGGGAAGCTTTAATGAATGCAATATATTTTGCTTAGTTGTTCCTTCTCTGTGCCCAATTTAGGAATTCAGCCATATAATTGATGTGGCTATCACGATTTGTGTACCATGGAACCTATATAAATACGATCTTCATAAGACAAGAGACCTCTTTAAAATACGTTCTTCCTCCAGCGAGACAAAACGCATGGAGGAAATGAGAAAGCAAGGACATAGCTAACTCCTCTATCAAACTTTTAAAGAGAATTTGGGTCACCGTTTAAAATTCAGTAGAATAACATTCATGAGTAAAGACCAGGATCTTGGTTACTTAAGTAGTAAATCCCTTTAGTCTACTGGTAAGGAGTTACTTGCCTGTGTAGTCCAAATGTTTAAAAAAAAAAAAAAAAAAAACCCAATTTTACTACTTATGAAAATAAAAAAACAATAAAAAAATACAAAAAAAATTGATAAATTAAATAAAAAATCCATTAAATATAAAGATAAAAAATTAATTAAATATAAAATAAAAAAAAAAAAAAAAAAAAAAAAACCAACCTCACTTTCACTACTGGTGAAAATAAGTGACGATTAAAAATATCTAATTTAAAAATACTTACTTTGCTTAGGAAAGAACGTCTTCCAGAGGAGCAAACTATACTACTACTGAAAATAAGCAATCTACAACAGAATACTACACAACTAGTACATCTATCGAAACATTACAATTAAGGACAATACTGTCCGTAGCAGAACATTTACTGAAGAAGTCCCATAAAACCATTCAGCGTGTGTTTCAGCTGTTCTGTTTCAGGTCTAACGAAAGAAGATGTCCTAAATTAAGCACTCAGTAATAAAAGCTGCAGTAAATCTACCTTTCAGGCATAATACGAATGTTGGCCTTAAAACGTGAAGTAAAATGAAATGTATTTATTTCATTGAAACGAAGACTATCTCTCCCTGTAAGCGTAGTCGTAATGGAACAATTGAAGAGCAGTTAGTTCCACAGCGTGGGGCCTCCTAGATGTAGAACTGTAGCCTTAAGCGTGTTCAGCCAGCCTTCACACCTCTAAGTGTTTTATAATGAACAATAAAGCGGTCTGTGTTGGAAAGAGCTGTTGAGCTGACTAAGCAGAAAGGCGTTTCAAGCTAGGAAAGAGGGATCTGTGCCATTGAGTCCCCAAGTCTACAAGGGAAAGGTTACGGAGACCATCATCACATTGGCTTACCTGGGAGGTGTAAGGAACTTCTTCCTTCCTTCTGCTGGTGGGTCTTCCACTTTCATAAAACCTAAATTCATTTTGGGGAGGAGAGGAGAAGATGAAGGAGTAAAGGACAGAAGAATCAAACAACACTCTCATCAGCATGCTTGTGACTGATGAGTTGGAATAAAATTCTCTTTTAGACAAATGTCCATTTTGCCTTATTAATTTAAACAAGGATTTTAAAGACAAAGCCCATCAAACATTAGATAAGCATTTTAAGTTAATGGACCATGTAGTCCTATTTTCCCACGAACTCAGGAATCTTCATATTATGTCCTATTTTTACAGCAACATCAATTATTAATATGTATACTTTTGCTGACAGAGGACCACACTAAAAATGTGAGTTTCGTTATCCAGTTCTGGGTCATTAACTGTGAAAAGCTTGTAAATATAATGGTTTATTCACATGGGAAGCCTTCATTAAGATGCATTATTCTACAACTGATGTGGCAGCATTGCATTATCAAGTTCACTGTCTCCATCTAATATTTGTAATTTGTTTCTAAATGAGTTGCTGTTTGTAGGGCAAGTTAACAAATTTGAATTTCACATGGCCAAGGAAATTTCTTGAAGATGGGAAAATGCGTCTTCCCCTGAGGAAAAGCTATTTATTAGTGTCTTACTGTAGAATGCCTCCCTTTGATTCAGAAGCAGAAACATTAGAGGCGCTGAGAGAAGCGATGTTAGAAACAAATTGGCTTTTGTCTTCCTTAACATGCACATTAAGTATAGAGGGCTATAAAAGCAGTACTCATCATATTGTCTCAGTATAGCTTTTTAGATCTCCAGAACAAGCATGTGGACACACAGAAGGTTGATCAGCAATACGGGAAGGCACAGGTCAAAGACTGGCTAGCAGGGAGACATTCCTGCTGGAGCCATTTGAAACCATCTTCTCACACTGACCTTGGCGCTTTTTCTGCCACTTCACTACCTGTTTTCTCTTGCCTCCTCAGATGGCCAGAGCTTTTTCAGACCTACTTTCTTCTGAAGTCTTCTCCTTGACAAGAGAACACAGACTGCACCAGTGCTGTCCCATAGCCTCTGTCTCAATTTGAAGACCCAAGAGTGCTTGCAGATGAATTTAAGGCCCCAGGTTTTGCACTTACGAAGGCAGGGTTAGGAATGGCTTGAACTCTGAAGCTGGTGAGGTTTAGGATGAGACATACTTTTGTGTTAGAACAAGGACATGGTGATCAAAAGAAATCAAACTTAACATAGCGGCTTTCTTCAACTGCAAAGCAAGAAGATGGAAGCACTATTCTCAAATTCAGATTACCCATGCTACTCAAAGTTTGTTGTTTGTTTTTTTAAGGTGTTGCAATAGCCTAAACACTTCATGCAATCCATTGGGTGCCTGAGAACTGTTTTCTTTCCTCACTTTGAGTCCTTTTTTTTTTTTGACAAGAGAAGCATTTACTGTGACATGCACAACAAATGGTAGAGAACTAACAGCTAAAACTATGGTATAATTACATCATCTGGACATCTTGCTCTATGTCTTCAGCACCTCCTCCTGCTGAAATGTCTATTTTTAGGCTGTGTTGCTAAATTAACTTTGACAATCCTCCTTTTATGTAGTTCATCTTGCTTCCTATCTATGCTCTACCAAACAATTCCTTTTCTTGATCGCTCACACCCTTAAGTACACTTGGGTCAGTTCTTATAGACCAGGGAAGCAGTTTTGAAGATGGTCTCCAATTTATTCATTAGACTACTTACACATAAATTCTCTTGAAGTTTCCTTGTTTTCAAGTCCATTTTATTTTTTTTTGTTGATTTAACCACATTGATTTCAAAGTAACGGAACAGAAAGTCACGTCAGCTGTAATGTTTTGCTTAAAAAAATTCAAATAACTGTGGCATGATTTCCACACTGCCATTCACTTGTAATGAGGGCACCCTGCATATGTTCCACGTTAGACAGCCACAAATCTTTCATGACTCCTCACAACTAGCTCTGCTCTTCATTTCACACTCTCCCTCGCCCATCTGAGCTGGAGCGTGCTATTGCCAGGGCTTTGCACTGCAGGAGGAGCCCCTGGTTTGGCAGCTGTCAGTCCAGTGCTGGGCCAACTTCAAAGCACATCGTTAGTTATTAACGTATCTCTCTGCTACTCATCTCAATAGCTTGCCTGGCAGTGCCGACTCCTGCTCAAATCAATTATCTTTTCGTACCTGACACGTCATCCTCTCGTGTTGGCTTCTCTCCAACATCTACTGTCCTTCCCCAGCTTATCTGGCTGTCTAGGTCTGAGCCAGCTCCATTTTCCCTGCAATGGAAGCAATCAAGCAACAGCACATTTCACTTCAGCAACAGCCTTTTCCTCTTTGTAAACAAACTCTTTTCCATATGCCTTAATTTAGAAAATATTAATAACAAGAAATCAATAGGATTGGAAAAAAAAAGATGGTCAAATAAGAATATGGTCTTACCAACTTTCCCTGTTCTCATTCATTCATTTCTAGAGTGGGTTATCAAAGGCGAATAGCTAGACTCTTGTTCATAAGTTGTTCCTGTACCTTTGTACAGTTGTTCCTGTACAGACTCTGGAAAAGAAAATTTTTTTAAAGTTTTTTTTTTTTAAAAGGCTTCTTTTCATAAGCTGTTATACAAGGTTATGCCTGTACTTTAGCCGTAGGAGTTTGAGTGCAGCTCAAACTAGTATCAGCAGATATATTGATAACTGTATGGTGCTAAGACAGGTAGCTGCACAAATATTTACTCAAGGCTTGGCTATATTTTGCCAACCAGAGCATGTTCTGTAGCCTTGTTGCTATCAGCATTCGAGCCAGCTGGTTTAGAGCTGCCTGGACTGTGTCCACACCAGCTTCGTTGACTCTGGACTCAAGTGTAGATATGGTCTGTATTAATTCACTTAGAGATAAGAATCTTTTGCTTCTAGTCTTGCTCACGTGGGAATGTTCTTGCCAGTTCAAACAGTTCTTACCTCATCTGGCTTTGGTACTGATGAAAGATATCCCAATAGTAAATTTGCAGTGACAAGTAGCTGATCGTCCAAGGCTCCCTCAGGACTTGGTGGAGAGCAGTACAGAGGAGGAGCAGAGCACAGGAAAGGTGCAGAGATGGCAAAAAGAAGCTCTCCTATCTTTGCTGCTGCATGTACCATCTCGCTCTCCATATTTGTCCTGGTCCCATGCTCACCCACCACTTCCCTTGCTATGGGTCTAGCCTTTTGCTGCCTCCTTTGCTGGCTTATTCACCTCTTTATACCAGGAGACAGTTAACCTGAGGAGGTGGGAAGGGGTGGAAAAGACAAAAGGGATTATTTTCTGCTTCTCAGAGAGCTGAACTGGTTCATCGAGGGGTCAGGTGAGTGGCAGGGCCTGTGCAGAGGGGAGAGACCACACATGCAGCAGTTACGGTGAAGGGGGATCTGCCCCTTCTCAGCACCAATAAATCTGGTCAGCCATCTCACAACATTTCACCATTAAACATTCAGATGTGTCTTGTAGAGGAGCGTGTTTCTCCGCATCGGCCACAGATCAGCCTCACTAAAGCTGGAGATATCCTTGTGTGCCTCACACCAAGTTGCCCAGGCTTGAGTATGGATTCTGTTGCTTCCCAAAGGGGATGGGAAGGGAGACCTTTTCCCACCCAGCAGGACATCTTCAACACTCACCACAACCACCTTTGCTCAGGGAAATAGTTGTTTGGTCTCTTTCTTGTGCTCCCAAATTTCTTCCCCTTATCCCTTCTCACATCTATTCAAGATGAAACGCTGGAAAACATATTTCTAGATGAAACAGCCCTTCCCCAGGTTCACCTGGTGAACACCTAGGTAGGAAATCTTGCAGGTTGTCTTCTGTGTCTATGCTACAGCAGTATACAAAGACATGGAAGAGTCATGCTGGGTTATCTCTTCAATAGTAGCCCTGCTACCAATACCTCTGGGTGGTCAAACTCCGGTGGGAACATCTCAGAAAAGCAGCCATTACTGTAGCGAAGCAAATAGTTGAGTGGGAAACTGGCCAAGGGAAGTGGATCTTGTTTCTAGATCTCAATCTGGGAAGCAAGCCTTGTGGGTCGTCTTCTGGTTTCCAGATGAGCGCTGAGAAAACAGCATCACATCTGGCTATTCTAAGGTTCGTTTAATATTAGTAAGGCAGACAACAGTGAAATTCAGGTGAAATACAAATAAATAGTGTTCGTATTAGCTGTCCCATACGTAAAAATACATGCTGGTGAAGATAAAGATTGGAAACACTTGACTTCTAGGGAAACTGACGCACGAGTGAACATCTCAGGGTGAAAGGCAACATTTTGGGTCATATATTCAGGAAGAGAACGTATGCAGCTGCTTTTCAAAAGCATGCTGCTCGTCTTGTTTCCTCCTGAATATTTTCTCACCGGTGGCCTTGACTAATTCCTTTTGCACAGTGCGAGTCACACATCACAGATGTGGGGAAGGCAGCAAATCGCTTTCCTGAACAGGGCCTCTGCGCTTACTTTGGACAGTGTGCAATCCCGCTGAGTACTTTCTGAAACCGAATTTGCTTGGCACTTGTTAGTGATTTTTGGAACCTGGTCTAAGCACAGAAAAACACCAAATAACAGATCTTAAATATAAGCTGGCCAAACCTTTGATAGAAGTTTTTTTGTCTTCACGGGAGAGCTCTGAAATTAGGACTTGGAGCACAACACTAGAAAATACAACATCAGAGCAAGGAGAATGTATTAGTAAATTAGTCTGAGATGTGCTGATTTAAGGACAATTTCTACACATTCTGAAAGTGGAAAACCAGAGCAGAATAGTATATGTATTTTTTTTTTTTTCTCATACAACCAGCAATCCTAGGCTTTTGTTCACATATGCTGCCACCTATATGTCAGATAGTCACTAACTTTGAGGAGTAAAACACACCATATTACAAAAATAGGTTATCATATTTTCTCCTCTTTTCTGTTCCTAAATCTGACATACATTATCAGGCAATATGATTACTACTTCCCAAGTGTGTGGAAAATAATTTGTTCTAAAATTGCAAACAAAACAAAGCTAATTTTCAAGTTAATTTTTAGAATATGCTTTACACTTACAAAGCTCATAAAACGTTGGAAACACCTTTTTCAACCATTGCAAACTAAAAAATGCAAAGTTTCAGACCACCCACACAGATGGTATTTTTCATGCTTCCGTATTTGCATACCAGAAAGACTTTCCTTTTTCTCAAAGTACACATGTAAAATCAATCACAAAGCAGAAATTATTGCAAGACTTTAAATTGGCTTAGAAGTCCTTCTTGCCAAGGTTATTAAATCATGGGAAACTTGGGGAGTTATGATTTTTTTTTCAAGTGTTTGGGGGTTTGTTTATTCTTTTTTGTTGTTGTTGTTCCTCAAGGGAAGTTGCTTTCTTAACAGAATATGACCAGCTGCAACAAAATACCAGGAAACCACTGACCAAGCGGTGCATATAAAAATTTAAGTGAACAAATTAAAAACAATACTAGCTAATTAAAAAGTACCAATGGGAAGTCCAAAACATTTGAAAATTCAATTAAAAAAATCTCTGGCACCCTTCTGACATGGATAAAGTTGGCATTTGCAGAACAGCAGCTTTCTCACCTGTCTCATTGAGATCCCAGGATCCCACGCTGGAAGGGTTGTTTTTGTACATTGCAGTGTGCTTAATTAATGCTGAAACACTAACAATAGACCATTGTGTGCATCCAGGCACTTTTTATGAGCACAGCGTTTGTTCCTGGCTTCCTGCAAATAAATTAAGGCTTAAGCTCAGATTCACTGTCAACCTAGCATTCCGGTTTATATTAAGTTTCTTCTAATTCATACCTTTTGTTTTCTCCTTTTGTCATTTTCAGAGCCTACCTCCTCACTTAGAGACAATGAGCGTTTCGCAGATGCATGCTGGGCAAGTCAATACCCAACAAGATGAGGTCCAGGAGACACATGAGGAGGTCTCCATCAAGGACAAGCTGAGAGAAACAGAGGGGCTCTACATCAAGAAAAATTTCCAGGATGAGATCAGCCAGTGTTTCATCGAGTGCCGGTGAGCAGAAATAAATGCTTACCCCTTAGTAAGTCTGTTTAACCCAAGGAGCTTGATTCTTACAAATTGCAAAATCCATCTTACAGTCATGATCCCAGTCTCAGCTGGTGATCCCTGAGCAGCAGGACGCCCAGCTGGGGAAACCAGAATAGTGTATCACTCCTTCACAGTCCAGGAGGAATCAGAGGTGCACCTTCAGAGGCTGACTGCAGCATCAGGTCCACAGAGATTAAAACAGGAACACGTTCAGATTGCTTATTAGCTTGGGCTCCAGCTCTGTAATTATAAGACGCATAGTTAAAGTTTAGGCACACTGACTTTTTTTCCCTGTGTGAATACATAAGGTTTAAGAGAGAGAACGCAGTCTTCCATGAGATAGAAGTATAATTATTTGCTATAGCAAATCACATCATGTCACTGGGACTGCAGTCCAGGTGCCTGCTGCTGGTGTTATCCAGCAGCCCACAGGCATCTGCAGTACGTTTGTACTTGAGGCCTGACCTTCAAGACACTCCTCCAAATGCAACTTTACTGAAGTAGTGCTGCTGATCTCAGTGAAACTTCACGTCTCAGTAGAGTTAAGCACGTACTTACACGTTTTTAAACTGAGTGCTGACACCTACAGTTCTCTCAGGAAGTTTGAGAGGAAGAAGTTTTGAGACTGGCAATAGGGCAGTTGATACTGTAAAGCCTTGTAAAAAGTAATATAGACTGTTTTTATGATAAAAATATGGGGGTTGGGGTGGGGTGGTGTTTTTTTGTTTCGTTTTTGTTTTTTTTCCCCCCAGGATTTACCCCATCCAGTGGCTTAGCTTGTGAAAGTAAATTGGGAAGCAGCACCCAAAAGTTCCAGGATTTAGCAGCAGGGTTTCAGCTGCTCTGCATAAAACCGCTCTGCAAAAACACTTCCAGTGTTTTTGTCTTGAGCTGCTTAGTGATGTTATAAGGCTCATATTTGTCTTGTGGACCACTGTCATTGTCCATTCACCATTCAGTGTTTTTTCAGTGTACTGGACCTGCCTTCAGCATGCAGTTTCCAGTTGGAAGCAGCAAATGCATTCTGATCAAATCCTGTTGTATTTATTCCTTGACTACTTTAATCACGTGTTGGTAGCTACATGACAGGTAGTGCTTGTTAGAAAAAAAAAAAGCAGTAATAAAAACAGCACTCTCACAGGTTTGCCACAATCTGTTTCTCTTCTTTTTTTGTATTTTTGCCTCTTACAGACACTTGAGACTCTAGTTTATTTTCACCCCATCTAGCTTTTCTTTAGAAAGAACTGCTGGTTTTGCAAAGCTCAGTTATTACAGTGCACTTCCCCGTTCCCTAAATCCACCCCGTTCCCAGGGCCTGCTCTGCACATTTCTTCAGCTGCTTTTCCTGCCGCTCCCCGCAACTCCCAGCATGTTCTGTGGTACAAAAAGATCTTGTTTCCATAGCTTAATATTACTCCTCTAATAGTAATTCTCTAACATAGGTCAATCGTGTCCAATTAACTTGACTTCAGAGCTTGAGGAGAAATAACTGAAAGACTGCATAAACCAATAACAGTGCTTCTATAGGAGATTAGCAGAGAACAGTCAGTCTCACAGAGAATAAGGCTGAGCCATAAACCTCTTTAAAGACAGTTATGAGACATTATGAAAAGTAAAATCCATTCCATGGAGACACTTAACAGCAGAGCCAAGCAAGAGCCTAACCAATCCAAAGGGTCATTTGGAGGAAGCTGAAGCCATCGTTCGATCAAGGGAGGTGGAGAGGGATGGCTGAATGAGCAGTTTGTTAAAACCCTCACTACCTAACGCATAAGCATCCTCAATCTCATGTATCTATTAAATACTCTGAAGATGTAAGGTGGAGTGTAAATGCTGAGCTTTCTTATTCAGTAGCCCTTAGAAGTGAAATGGGACCTTGTTGCTACATTTATATCCCAGATGTGCCCAGGGGCCCAACTTTACGTGAGACTTCAAGGCTATAGGCAGACATAGTCAGTATCCCAGCATACAAATGTGTGATTAAACAAGCTATAAGGAGTTATTTAGTTAACCTTTAAGTTGTCTGGTCTAGTCAGGTTTGGTAGTCTTGAATCTCATCTAGACTTGAAAATTAGCAAAGATTAAAACAGAAGTTTGAATATAGGCACCACATTAATTGGTCTTGTATAGGTTCGTAGATACACTTTTGCCAAGCAAGTGATTATATTAAATGTGACTAAGATATAACCACACATGGAGTTAATCGATGCCACCACTGCTTATAGACAAGCCTTTAAGTCAGACACCTTGTTCTGCTGCAGCTGGGATAGCCTGAGAAAACAGATCCCCTCCAACCTTGTAGAAGAGCAAGCTGCTTTTCTACCTATCCATCTGAAATGATCAAATATTAAAAACATTAACCAAAAAGCAATTTTAAGCTAAATCAGACCATTTTGATAGAGAACAGTTAAAGAGATGCTGCATGTGCAGTTATAGGGTATACTTGAGAGCAAGGTCACCTCTGGTGGCAGAGGGACAGTGACAGACTTGTAGCAGTCAGAGCACCGTGTTTGATTGTACTCCCTGTTACTCTCTTCTTTTAAATTAACTGTGCAGCATCATCTCTAAAAAACAGTCAGGTACATTTCAGCAAAGACTGGGCAAATCTCATTGATAAAAGCTATTCTGATGATTTAGCAGTGTGGTACATAAAATTCCACCCCCCAGTGAAGCCATGGGGAGAGCTGCCATCAGCTTCAGCAAAGGCTGGACATCACCCAATATTATAGTTAATTTGAATCTGGCTGAGTGATGCAGTGATTTGTGGGTCTGAGAGGAGTCAGAGTGAGCTGCCTGCCATCCTGCTTTTCACAGGAGGCCTCTGTTTAAGTGACCAAAATAATTTTTCCTGCAGACACATTCACTTGCATCCAAAATAGGTTTAAAAAAAAAAGGCAGCAAATTCCTACACATGGGGAGCATGTGTGTCATGCAGAGCCAAGCTTTCTGTGTGGTGCATGCCAGAGACAGGGCAGAACTAGCAGGAGTTGTGTGCTGCTCCTGCCTGGCCTGCTGAACAGTGAAGCCAGATCCAAAGTGTCAAGGTTTATGTTAATTATTACCTGCCAGGATATATTTTGGCTCTCTGCTAAGCCAGTCTACAAGATGAACACCTAAATGCAGCTTATAAATTATTCTTTAACTAGGCTTTTTGACAGAGTTTACCATTTTCCATAGTCTATTAAATAAACAGATAGCTAAAGGGAAACAGAAATTCTTTTGAATAAATTTTGTTGTATCTACTAAAAAAAAAAAAAACAACCCAAACTTCCATATTTTATCCTTCAATTGGAAAAGGATGTGATAGCAAATACAATTAGCAGGTATTATCTTTCAGCACAGCTGCTATTAGATTACAAAAGCAATAAGCACATATTAAATTTCTCTATTTATAACAGTTCTTACAAGTATTTACCACTTTCTTTGCACAAGGGAACACAGGCATAGCTTCAGTCACTTTAAGACACAAAACAGCTTCTTATGAAGGTAGGTGCTAAAAAAAGGCAAAATAAAGCAAAACCCAAAGGAATAGATTAAAGTGTACCAGTTGCTTATAGCAAACCCACTGCAGAGAAGACAAAATATTTTTGATAGAGCGCTATGCATTTTGCAGCGTTACCATCCGTTGTTCTGTTTGTCTGTATTGGCTTCTGTGGAGCTGTTCTTATCTCACTTGCAAGTTATTCACACAACGCTTTCTAGATTTCTGTATGGCCTTGATCCTATGCACCATCCTAGAGAAAAGAAAAAAAAATTTTTTAAAGCTTTTTTTGAAAAGCATCATGCAGTATACCTACAGGCCTCCGTATTTTTCAAGATAGCTAAAAGATTCAGAAAGCAGGAGTACAAATCTTCCAAAATTAACAGTTGCTATGATTATATACATCTGAGTCTGGATTTTAATTGCTTTACTCCCACAGATTACATCCATTACAAGAGAGTTTTATATTAAATATAGCAATTACATAGCTGGGATTTTAGTTTCAGTTTCCTGTACTATTCCAGGCCAGTAATATTTTTCTCTAATTTCACATTTAGGGGTTTGGACTGCATATGCAAAAGCTGTCCTCAGTGTCTCCTCCAGTTTACCCAATGTACATAACCACAGTTCACAAATTACGAATCTTCCTCATGGTCATCACTAAAATAAATTTTAAAAAGAGACAGGGAGAAGAGGGGAGAAGAATCCTCTTATTATACAGAGAAATATAGTGGTATCTTTGTCTAAGGAAAGTCTTCTTTGACAGAAATCAATATGAAGGATAAGAAATCAAGATGAGGTTTTTATTACCAGAGATAGCCTCAAGAATCACAGGGGAGAGCCTAATACACAGGCTTTGCTGTAATGTATCTTATGCCCTCTAGCTGTAACAAATTACGCTGTGAATTTCTTGCAGGATTTATATGCCACTGCTCGGTGCTCTGGGGAGCATTTCATCAGTAGCATTGCTGACCTAATAACAGGGGATCTAAGTAATAGCAACTTTTATGTACATTATGTGTTATTCCCACAGATTTAGGGATTGGTTTTCTGGAGAAAGGAGGCGGCAAGGGGTAAATGTGCTTTCCTAATAGGTTTACACTTTACTGATTAGCTTTGAATGATCTTCTTGCTCTGCCTGCTGACTTGAGTACTGTCAGAAAAAGAATTGGCCAAGCTTCATGGTGAGTGAATGAGACTCCTTCTGAAGCAGGGGGTTCCTGTGCTTTATTTATTCATTTTGAACATTCCTGACAGCCAACCCAGACTTTGATGCAGAGGAAAAGAAGAAGAAATAGGAAGTGATCGTGTTATATTTCCCTTTTTCACAGGGCTGTTTTGTGGAGCTGAGTTTACAGCCAACACGCCTGTTCTTGGGGCTCCTGGGGTAGCAGGGGGTGGGGAAGGAGGAGGCAGGAGGAAGATGAATGGAGAGAGAGGTTTAGCACTGAAACTCCGCAGAATAGGGAAAGTATTCATTTGTGTCAGGCGCTGCCCGTATCGCGTTTCACACTCGGTACACACTGCTTTTTATGAAGTTAATGTTCACGTGCCTGAAAGCTGCCAGGCAATCCATCAGCAGCTGGAGTCTCGCCAACAGGACAGAGACAGATGACACCTCGGCAGCGCCAAGCCGTGGCACCCCCTCACCTCTGGTTCGAGGAATCGTTGCTCCAAGACCATCCAAACCCGTGTTGTTCTTCAGTCCTGTCTGGCTCGTCGTACGTGCCCCCTCAGCCTGCCAGAAGCGCTTTCCAAGCAACCGAGGAGTATGGTCTCTACACAATAAGGCAACAGTTCACCAAACAGCTGATAGGAAAATTGCTTAATAACCAGTTTTAGTGCAATGAACCTCTATGGCAGGCGGTTCTCTTAAAGAGCAAGCTCCAGTCTTGGAAGTCTTTGGACCACCACCAGCCAGAGCCATCACCAGCCCTTTAATCACAGTCTTCTTTCCATACAATGCCCTCTTATTCTAGAAAATGCATTCCCTTCTTCCCCAACGGCCCTACAGTGGTATTTCTCCTTTAGGAACCTACCAAAAAATGCCTCTCTGGTATCTGGTGCTTTATATTCAGCACAGACAGGAGTTACTGCCCAAAGGATCCATTTATAGATGGGTGATGAACCGCTCTCTTTCACCTAATCTGTATTGTCAGTACTTGCTTACCCTGTCATCATTAAAGGATTGTCACACACTCAAAAGCCACTTGTATGCGACACTGCACTTGGGAGCAAAAATTACCAGCCAGAAGCAACCGTGAGTTCAATGTAAAAATCAGGATATTATGCAAATGGGGATAAATAAGTGGTTTTCTGCTAATTCCACCATATGAGGATGAGGTGAACTGAATTAGAAAGTGATCTGTATCTGCACCACAGTTTTCTTCTGTCCTTACCTGTTTCGCTGGAGTTGAATATGTCTTCTGTTAAGATTCTTGTACTTCGAGAACTGAAAGCCTACACAAACCAAATTATTTAGGAAATAGCAGAAGACTAGTTGAAGCTTCTTCTGAATCATTCTGCAGCCAGTCTGGGTTGTGTTGCTTCTCTGAGTTTTCTCAGTTTCTTCAGGAGAGTGAAGACGAGCTCTGAATTGTGGAAATGAAGCACTGAAAGATGATGGCACTGGCTTGGGTGTCCTCCTTTGCCTGACCACTTTGTCTTCCTGCAAAACTACAGAAACATTAATAGAAGAGACAACATGCTTTTTCTCTATCAACGGTTTCATCTCTTTTCTGACAGTGCTAACAACTTCCAATTTTGCAAAGGCAGTAATCTCTGTGTCGTAACAATTAATGCTGGTGCAAAGTGCTCTCTGAACGCCTTTCTCCCATACCAAAAGGCCTCTCTGCAGAAACAGCTCACAATTAACATCGGTCTCTCTGGATGCAGCTCAGCCTGCTCCCAGATGTTTGGCTGTACCGCGTGTAGACAGTCAAAGCTAGCTTCAAAATCCAACAGGAACAGCACAGAGCTCTGACAGCAAAACCTGTCCAGGCCCGGCATAAATATCCCAGCAGCCGGACCACGCTGAGCTGCTCGCTGCAAGCAGCCGTGCCGCAGAGTCTGAGCCAGTTAAAGTACATCTGTGGGAACTAAAATCCTGCCTTTGGGCTCCCGAGTGAGACAACCTCTAAGACTGATTAATTAATGTAATTAGGAGCTGTAAACATTAATGGGTAATGTTCAAGCCTTGCCTAACACATTCGTAAAGCTTCCACTGAGTAGTTATCTACTGACTAATTTTGGCAGATATCTTCAGGGCTGGAGGGAGCAAGGGAATGGAATGCAAATGCATCACTGGCTTACTGGAGGAGTACCAGAGCAAATAGCCCACTGGGTTTCTTTGAACAGAGGGAAAATAAGTTATCATAAACAAGAGGACTGTTTGTGTATGGTGGGAGAGAGTGGAGCCCACAGTTCTGCAACCTGTTTTCCCATTGATTGGAACCAACTACCTACCTTTGACAGCCATTACAAAAACAAATAAACAAAACAACAACAACACACAAAACAAACCACTAAACAAAAAAACCACCACACACCACAAACCTTCATTCCTTCTTTCTTGCCTATGGGAACACCACATTGTCCTCTTTTAAAAAGTGTGAACCCCTCTAATTCCAAAGGAGGGACAACTGTTATTAAGTCCATCTGCAGTTAATCTACTTTATTGGGTGTCTGTGGATTTACAAGAGGCAAGGGACACCTTGGGAAGCTTCTGTGCAGTGGCAGAAGTTGCCTACTTCAGTGTATGCTAAAAATTTATGAGTGTGCTGACATTAATGTAGGCGGCTTGATGGCTTTTGGGGGGATCAGCCGGAAGCCCCTGGATTCATATATTTCTCATACTTGGTGAAACACAGATAAATCTTGGTGGCGGGTATCTGAAACACTAAGACCGGTTGAACCCTGGTGTCACGCCTCCAGAGAGACATTGATAGCATCACTAGTTCTGCATTCTAAATCACCACAGACTCAGAAATATGTTGCTTTTCTGGTTTTGTAAGGCTCTGTGAATTTACAGGTCAATTTATTATTGCCACCTCTATACAGTGATTAAAAACATAAGCAAAGGACTCTGCTGATGATCCTTAATTTTGTTCATTGAGCTATCAAAAGTTTGAAGTAATTAAGGAACAAAAAGAACGTTCTTAAAATATCATAGGTACAAATCAAGCTTCCCAAGGGGTTTTCAACATAACAAGTCATCCTCATGAACAACAATTTAATCACCAAGTGCACCAACACTGCACATAAGCACATCTTCACCAGCTTTCCAAACGCTACTGTTCCCCCTCCAGATAGACATTCAGATATCTTCAATCACAAAGTCATTAGCGATCTTCCCTGAATAAAGTCTGCTTTCCATGATAGTTTGCTTACTGACTTAGTTACTGAAAACAGGGTCAGGTCCTGATATTATTTCACAGAGCTAAGTCCTCATTCTAAGCAGACTCCCATCAACTTCCAAGGAGATAAACTTGCTTAGAAACAACAGTGAATCAATATCTGGGCTTTTTCAAGGGTGTTACAGGCAGAAGCACATACTCTTGCTCCCCAAAGCAGTTCACTACCAGTGCAAGATCAGGGAAAACTATTTCAGTGCTGTGGCACTTTGGGCTTTTCCACTGAAAAGCTCCACCATAGGCTTTCTGCTTGTGATGAGACTTTTCCTCAGCATCTTGCAGGAATGCTCAGAACTTCAAACATCTGCAAGCACATATTCATCTCTTCATCAGGCATTATTTGCATTGCACACCTCTTGCCATGCTTGCGTATAAATTATGCATTAGCAACATTAAAAGCTCATTCAGATCTGAACAGTCGCACATTAATGAGTATGGCTCTTCTTCACACCAGTCTCTTCTCCTCCACTTTTCTCCTCAGCCTGCTCGCTTCTAAATCACTTTGCCCAGCAAGACTTTTCCCCACACCATCTCATTCCCAGTTTCTGCCTCTGCAGTTTTCAACCATAAAGCTCTAAATGCTCTGCTGATTGTAGACCAAAGGCAAAATTATCCAGAGCCTGCCAGCTCAGTCTGTGGAGGTAGGATTTTTATAGGGACAGCAAAGACATTTCTGTTCCAAAGAGCAAGATGAAACTCCTTGTTCTAAATCTTGGGAGCAAAACGATGGGTCCAATTAGACATTTTCATTTAGTTAGCATAAGTGAAGTTATGTCTTGAACTAGTCTCCATCTTGGAAAAAAAACAGAATAATTTCAGCCAGTATTTTCAGACCTATATATTGTAATTTTAATGCTCAACTTCTACGTTTTCAGTCCAAATGGCTTGACAAACCTGTGATCAGCTGAGAAACAGAGTTTTGTAACAGATAGTGTCAGGCAGTGACACTGGGAAAATACTAAAACCAAAAGTGGAAAATGCTAAAACAAAAGTGGAAAATTAATACAGCTGGTTTGGTGCTGCCAATCCCTGCCCAGTGCACTGCAGAGATTGCACAGCTGTTCATGCAAGACAAGAACCGAGATAACATTAATCAGAGGTTAGAACGCAAGAGAAATAAGAGCGGTCGGATACTTGAGCTCACACAGGAGAGTCATCCCCCATGAAGCCCCAGATCAGGCACCGACAGATGAAAGGAAGCACATGGTGCTGCCGATGACTGGGCTTTCCGAGTCCCATTTTCTGTGCATAACTTTTTCCAGATATTTTACAGGGATCCATGGCCTCCCCATCACAGGCCCAGTTCCAGGAAGTCAGGCAGTGCTGTGTGGAGACAGCCATAGGTGTAGTTCTGTACATACATACAGGACATCTCTTTACTCTCACTCACTCAACTTCTAAGAACACAGTATGGGACATGGGAGTAAAATTAATGGAATAAGTTAAGGCCAAAGCAATGAGCCTCAGTGCACATATTTGGTGGTACAGCTGCTGTTCAGCAAGGAAAAATTAGAGGACCAAAAACAGTCTTAGCACAAAGGCAAGTTGCTCTTTGTCCTGTCCTGCTCTTCGCTTCTAGCCCCGCACACTATTCTGTAGGATCAATTCCTGGCTTCATTCGCTTTCTGCTTTTTGATTTGTAGCACTACAGAAGCAACACAGACCACTACAACAAATCTAGGTTAGATTCCCTTTTCTACCTTCCTCAAATGGCTGAAAGTGACCCACAGAAACCCACAGTCCATTGACCTTGAGACTGAGCCTCCCGCTTAGCATTAAAGCTCCTAAAAATATTCACTCCTTTATATGTCTAGAGGTCTGGAATAAGCTAAAGTAAATAGCATTAGTCTGAGCTGGTGCCATTTGCAAACAAGAAGAAAAATCTTGTAACTAATTAGTTCATTTTCCTAAAGTACTCATACCCGTCTATAGTAATACTTAGGAATTAAAAGTCTGAAAATGCTAAGTGTTACTGACATAATACAACAAACCCCCCACTGATATTCTCAAGGACACTTCCCAAACATTAGATTTATTTGTTGTCATAGATACTCATGAAAACACAAACATCCCTTACATTCAGGGACTCACACTTGCCAACAGCTTATTGTAATACAGCTCTACGTGTTTTAAAAACTGATTGGTTTTTTATGGAAAATACTGCAGTAGTGTGCCCTGTTCAATGGGTGTGCTAGGTTGCAGTTCTCATACACTTATTCCTTTTCTCAAGCAGAGTCCTAACAGCAGACAGGATTTCTGCCGGGTATTTAACACTGATAACATTTTCACCTCAGAGCTGTTTTCTGTTCTAGTAATCCAGCTTGACACCTAGCTTGGCCCAGTGGGGTCCACTCTGCCGTCTGATTTTTTCATTGGTTTGGCTAGCATAGCATAGTCCTAATCAATGAAAAAGAAAGAAGGGCATGAATCCCAAGGGAAAGAGGAAAAGACCCAGCACAGCTATTTTTTCACTGCACTGTGACAGGAAGAGGTTTCTTCCCCAGCAAGTTAATATACAGGGCAGGTAGAAGAACCAATTTTCCAACAGCGAAGTGAATGAAGATGTGGTGGGATACACGAACAAGAAACAGGCAGAGAAAAAAGAATCAGGAGTCCCACTGGTGCCTGGTGGAAGGATAGAGAGGCACTGAAGAGTCAGTGGCTGGCAGAGGAGAGGTGTTTGAGAGATATTCTGGGAATAGAAAGACTAAGGAAAAGCTTAGAAGTAAGGAGAACAAAAATCAACATGAAACATCGAGTAGTGGCTCCCAAGCTACAAGCCCTTGCTCAACAGTACAATCTCTTTGGAAAAGCAAGCGGAAGAGGTAGAAAAGACATTTTCAGCATTGTCTCTGTAAAACACAAATAAGAAAGGGGGCAAGTGAGGGGAAAAAAGAAACATGGCATGGACTGACACAAGCAGAGCAAAGGGGTAGCAGAAAGAGTCACCAGGAGCTGGAGAGGCAAGAATCAGAAGAGAGATGAGAGAGACATATAAGTGGAAAAAATAAATCCTGTAAGTTACCAATTTGAAAATTAAGGACAGTTAGAACTAAAAACTGATAGAAAATATTAACTGTGTCCAACACAAAGACAAAAGAGCAGTCCTCAAACCTGTATGCCACCAAGCATGCTGAGGTAGATATATAAAAAAAGACTTGACTGTCAGGAAGTCAGGTTTGACTATAGAGAGGATGAAGATATGCAAGTTATGGCCAGGAATGTGGCTGTAAATGACAACCTGTTACTCTTTATCACAAGAGAAAATAAGGATATATTTAATTTTGAAATACAGTTGTTTCACTGTTTTCACTGCAGTGGGGTTTTTTGGAGTTTACACAGTGGGGACTGTAGCAGCAGAGTGTCTGGTGGAATATAAGGCTGATTCAGGGCATTGCAACTTCCATTTTAATTTCATAAATTGTTGAAAGGTTACTTAAGTGCTGAATTTCCAATGAATTCCACACCCAGGGGACTTGCATCGTCTGGCATAGAAAATCCAGGCTTCCACTGGAAATCAGTGTGATATTTACCACACTGCTAAGAGCTCTTCCCCTCCAGTTCCATTTCTCTTTGCCCTTCCTCACCTTGGACAAAATAGCCCATCTCTCTATTTTTTTTTTAAACAGATTTCAGATATGCAATGAGACTCAAACTCACCTGCCATAAGGTACCACTAAGGTTGAGAGCACAACTTCAGTGACAGTAGGTTCTTAGGAATATCCAAATTCCGGAAGGCTTAAGCAGAAGTGATGGGGAGTTGGAGGAGGGGGAAGGACATGGGCACAGAAGCAGGTTAATGCCATCAGCCTCTAGGTCTCCATAGTGGACCAGCAGCTACAGGCTCCAGGTGACAGCCATACACTGACTGCAAGCCCAGGAATGGCAAGCATGTCAAGGGCACATGAAGCAAGGTGTATTTTTTTTCTTTGAGCTAATTATTTCCCTTTAAAGCATCAGCCTACCCCTTTGTTAGGTGGGCAGTGTGCTGCTTTGTTTGGTAAGCATGTAGGTGAACTCTTCCCAGTGAAAAGTTAAAGTTGGTCCATCCAAATCCCATAGTTGGATTGAATCTCAGCTTAACTCTGAAAAGGTTTGAAGGTAGTATTTCTGTGGGCAGAACAAGAACTTGCCTGAAACCCGAGTCTCACCACTCCTTCCAGAGTCAATATGTTTCAGTTTTACTGAGAATTTCAGTGCACAGGAGATTAGTCAGACTCCATCAAGCAGGTTGTTTTTATTACCCAGGTCAGGTTCCAGGGCTTTTAAGTCAAGCTGCATTTCAGTCCTGTGCAGATACAACAGAAGATCTAATTATTTATAGTAATTTACTTTAAATACACCTAGCTATTAACATCACAAACTACACAATTTTTGTCTGCTATGTCAGGCATCCTTAGGTCTTATGCAAGAGCAATATTCAGAGTTACTATCCTAGACTGAATAAGAGACATTTAACAGTGCATATAAGGAGGGTTGCTAGTTCTCTTTAGGTTCTATTTGTACAAAATAATTTTATCAGCACAGTGCCATTGGGTAAGATACCATACCAAATACAATATTGTTTGGCTTGGGCTAAGAGCGTAGCACCGTAAAAGAGCTGATACAATATTTACTGAGATATATATGTAGTACCAGGAAACTGCATTAGCCTTAACTAAATTCTGTTCAAATACTCTCCTCCCTCTTCTTGGAGCATTTTACTGACACAGTAATCCTTTGGTGGCCTGGAAAGGAAGTTTACTCTCTTGTTTTGTATTGCCCATCACACTGGGAGACTGGCTCTTTCCTGCAGATTTTCTGGAAAGCATCTCATCCAGCAACCAATTTTTAACATACTGGTTTAAAGCATGGCTATAAGTTAAAGGCCACAGTCTGTGAAGCTGCAGGAATCCTTGAAGTATTCCAAGTCAAAATACAACTGCTACAAGAGAGCAAATTCCAGAGCCGGAGCTCTGCCATCTTTCATATTGCGTACATGTGCTTCCCATCATTGGCTCCACTCTCAGAGCTGCTGCAGAAGGGGTAACACTATGCCCAAAATATCGTTTCACCTTCATCCTCTTATGGGAAATAGTGTATAATGCATGGTTCTATTCTTTATGTATTGCAAGGTTTGCAATGGCAGGAGGCCTGGGAACTAGTGGGAGCAGCCGATTATAGCCTCTCCCGCATATGTGCCTATATTTCATTCCTGTCCAAACCTAATCTTTACATTCTTTGCCCTGGGGAGCTCCGCTATCCTGTAATAAGGCCATTCCAGACAACTGATCCTCTATACAGGCCTGTGAAGCAGTACATCTAGATTTCCAGTGCTGAAAAACACATAAACAAACAAAAAAACCCACCATACACAAAACACCACCAAACACAAAAGATCCCCAAGATTTATTATAGTGAGTAAACCTGCACTTCAAGTCTCAGCCTTCAAACTGCACATCCCACACCACCTTATCTGTTATACTGTTTTGTTAGAAGAAAATTTCTGATGTTTGGGCACTCTGCTTCCACCAAGAGTGGGCTGCAGGTCCAGTTCCAAATTCCTGGAGGACATACCTGTCCGTGGGCCTCCAACCAGGTGTCTGCCTCTTCTACCACATTGCCAGCAACTCACTGCAACACTGGCCCCATCTACCAAGGAGATGCTTAAAAAGCCTATTAAGCTGTCATATAAATGAACAACAATAAAAAGCCTTCCATTTTGTGCTTATAATTGATTAAATTTGAGTTTATGTCACTGTGACTAGCACATGCAGAAGAATTCAGTCATTTAGAGAGGCAATACCAGAGTCCTACAAAAGGCATTTGATTCATTGTCTGTCTCTAAGATTGTCCATGTTTTTAGGCAATTTAAGGAGACTATAGATTGTACACCAGAAACACACCAAACAGGTACAGAAATACAGCACCCCGGTTTTTCATTCACAAAACTAAAAGGTGAGAGTTAATGAACTTGGCATCTCATGGCATTGTTTCTTGGACTGCAGAGATGACCGAGTTGTTAACGCTGTTGATAAATGGATGCTCTTAATATCAGCCTGACAGTGGCTTCTAGTTGAGCTCATCTGGAATGTTTGTCTTTTCTCACAGTTTTTAAAATTGTCACAGCAGAGATTTGAAATTATTTTTCTTGCTACTAAGCTGTTTGAGTATTAGCATTGACCAAGAGCCTGTAAATATCTCTAACTTTATATGCAGATTCTCTGCAACATTCTTCAATATCAGTCTCAGTTTTTTCCTGGTTTTACACTTTGTATACACCTGGTTGTGATTTATTCAAATAAGTCTGCACAAGCCAATTGGGACGAACATTGAAAACTCAAGTACTGTGACTGCTTTCATATGCATGAAATTACCTCAGATTTATCATTAAATAGTTCGTTTGAACACTCATGCAAATCACCGAGAACCAGACGTCTTGAAGTTGACGAGAATGTCAGCAGCAGTGAAATAGAGAGCAGCATATTTTGTAGCCTTCTTTAAAATTTAGGAACATAGTATGTGCCATTTCCACTTTCTCATTGCCCAGTGAAGTTTTTCTGCCACATCAAAGGCTTCTCAAGGAATCACAGTCTTAGCTACAAGTAGCACCTTTAGCACAGGACTATGATGTCAGTCTTAAATGAACTAGCAAGGCACTCTCCCGAGCAGTAATGGGATGCCTGACAGATCCTGATTACACATTGTCCTTTACAAACGCTTAAAGTCAGATGGGCAGGCAGCAGGTCAGAGGCACAGTGATCCATGAATGGGACAGCCATGATATGACAGCATGCCCATACAGATCGTTTTAATCCAGGGAGTCGAAAAAAATGAGGCAAGCTGTGCCAGACTGAACTGTGTTTCTGCATTGATACCATAGACATAATGCAGAGATCGAGCTACTGAAACATGTCTGATGCCACCTTCAGCATCACCTCACATTTAATCACCATGTTCACATGAAGTGACACAAGAAGTTACAAACCAGATAAACATAGCTTTGTTTTACCACACTTAAATCAGGCCGGCTGGCTTGTTTTAAGGACTGAGACAAAAGGCTACTCTTATGTGCCATTATTGTATTTATTCCAATATTTAAATGAGGGTAGATAAAAGCACAAAGCTTCTCCACTCGTTTTCAGGCTCTTAGTCCCCATTTTTCTGTACAGATATAAAGGGTGCATATGCTGCATAGCACGGGTGTTTGGCATGCCCCAAGTGCATTGAATTTATTATGCACGCACACAGCTATCCATCCAGCATATGAGCAATAGGTTCAGGTAGAGAGCAGTTGTTTCAGGGAGTTTTTAATCAGCTAATACCTCTAATATCCTTGAAATGCTTCAAGTACCTTTCACAGTCAGCTGGTGGCAGAAGAAATACAGCATATGCAAAACTATTTCAGAACAAGGAGGACGACAAAGTCCTGAGAGAGCTGACACAGAGCTTGGGTGCTAGTGGCACTTTTCCAGGTGGGCGACCTGTCCAGGGCACCATTTCTCAACCTTCCCCAAAGCATTATCTTCAGGTTAAAGTGATGGGCCATGGCAAAACAATTTAAAGCAGCCATGTCCAGTTTGCAGCCTTCTTTCCCTTCTGTAGAGATGTATTTTGTTTCACTAACACCTTGACCTCTAGAAGCAAAAGTGATTGCTCGAATTTCTCATAAACAAATCCGATAAGACAAAATGCTCTCTGTACTGCATTTCACTCCAAATCCCAAAGAAACTTGTGATGTTGGAGGGCAAGTTATTTCTTTTGGCTGGCCTTGCTACAAAAATCGCATGCTTTATTTTCCTCTTTACAGAATTCATATTGTGTTAATAAAGTACTGTTGATTCCCTCTGGCTGACTCTGCAGGAAAGCTATTCTCGCAAAGCTTCTAGTCTGAGTTAAAGTAATCTTGGTTAAAACTGGCCATAATTGTTTCAGTCTCTTAAGTTTAATACTTAGAACAGGAAACATTGCCAATTTGAGTCAGGATTCGGCATTCTGTGAAGGCGGGATAAGCTGAGCAAAGGTAAGGAATTCAGTAAATGCAAGGGGGAATTTGACCTGGCCTTTCTCTGAGCCAGCTTCTGTATTGTTGACCTTGCTCTAAAGAGAACAGAAAGATAGAAGAAAATCAAACCAGATGAGAGTTTAATAAGAGTTGTAAGCTCCAGAATTGTCATTAGTCCATCAGCCAAGTCCCCCAGACCTGGTGCTGGGCCCTGGGGGGAGTTCTTCCTTCGCAGGAAGGATTGCTCAACCCAGTTCTCCTACAGATGGGTTGACAGGATTGCATTCCTCTAAAGGCTGTAGACAGTCAACAGGAAGCTGACACTGGAAATAAGCCCGGGGACAGGCTGACTGTGAAAAAGGGGAGCAGCCCTTTACCTTTTGAGACAGGCCCTCAAGGCAAATAGCCTGCTTCACAGCTGTGGTAGACACAGGGTGATGAACAAGCCCAAAGGAGAAGGAAGGGTGGACCTAGGAAACTAAGCACGGGTACAAGTGTTGGATGTTGGTAGCTGCTCTGGAGTTTTCAGAAAAGCAAAAAGGCAGGAGTTTCTGGTTCTCTCAGGCCTGTTTCTGATAAGCAGGATTTTACCCCAACACAAATACATACAGTCAATTTGATTAATTCCTCACTGACAAGGCAGTTACGGGTGTGACACCTTGACGTGCCCTGCTTCTAGCTCAGAAACCATTCCCTCCAAGGGCAGGGATGGGACATCCCAGTGTCCTTGGGTCCACCAAGAGATGTTGCCACCACTGTTACTGCAGATAGCCTCACACCAGGCTTAGCAGCAGCTCTGCCCAAGACTGTTCTGTATTGCAGGAGCCAACCCAAGACCCCTAAATAACTCTAGAAAACTGTGTTCCAGTCCCATTAATCTTATTTCTGTTTCTGTGCCACAATGGCTAAACATAATGCTCATCTTCTCTAGGTTTGTTTAAGCTTTCAGTATGGGCTGGGTGTTACTAACTATTGCAAATGAGATCATTTACTTCAGTCAGGATATGACTTCTGCCAGTCCTGAGGTAATTCAGATTTGAGCACTAAGAAAACTTCTTGCAGTCTTTCGTTAGGAGAGGGACGTGCAAAATCAGCAGTACCAGAACATTCTGTGAGTGTTGATATTGCCAAATTTTTATTCTGATTTTACCTTTTTTTCCTCAATTTAAGATGTTCATGGAACCATAAATTAAACCTTTTTGTTTCTCCTTTGTGTTATTCATGCTCATATTGCCTTTTATTGCTATTCAAAAACTTAGCAGCAATTTGCAGTGCTATCTGCCCATGTCTCCATTTCCATTCAAAGATAAAACCTCTTGCCATTTTAAACCAGGAATAATTTTTGACGTAAACAACACGTAAAAAAAAAAAAAAACCAAAACAAAAAACAACCTTTTCCACTGTAGTTTACTGCAGGAGGCAGGATAACCACGAGTCCTGGCAGAGAAAGCTCATGCCCAAGTCTGTCTGAAGGGAAACAGAAATTCCCTTTTTTCCAGTGTGCTAATTACCTATTACTATCCTTAAAAGACCAGGACAATCCTTGAAAAGGTAGAATAACTTTATGACAAAGCAGAACAGACTGTTTCACTGGAAGAACTCAAGAAGGTTAAGAACAACTGTACTGGGTCAGCCAAAGGTCTACCTTTCCTGGCCAATAATACTACATGTAATAAAACTATCAGAGATTTACCACATTTCACATTTAAGTCTGTCCCCTCCAACAACTGTTCCCAACTTTTACTTGGCTTTGAAGCTCACTTCTGTCATTACAGATCTTCAGGCTCTGGGTACCCAAAAGACCATCTATTGTTTCTAATTATGGTTGTTACAGTAATAAAGGATATCACCTTTCCCCACAAACCTTTCGCACTCGTTCCTCCATGGGAATGTTTCTTCTTGCACATTGTTGGCCTCACAACACTTGATCTTAAATTTTTAAAGCCTAATATTTGTCCAGAACAATCAAGTTTCTAATCCTCCAAATGCTTCTCCCTGCAAGTCACTCCACTGAATTACTTCCCTGCATAACGATCATACATACAAGCAGATGCTTGGAGGATCAGGACCTTAGATAAAACACCAGTTGTAACATGCCTGTGTCCAAACCCATTAAGGATGACAAGAAGCCTATGGAAATTAATCTTGCTTTATGAGTAATTCTATATTTGCATAGGTTATTTTTCCTGGATGTGATTATGAAAGAGCTAAAGCAAGCACACACAAAAGGAAAGAAAATGCCACAGCAGAGACACCTAAAATAAACCAACACTGCTATTTAAGTAGTTTGAGAGAACTCATACCAGCCGGTATTACAGAAACAGGCAAAAACTACAGAACAACAAGGGATTTATTTCTTTAAAAGGTTCCCCCCCCCCCCCCCCGATTTGTTTTTGTTCCTTTTCTGCACAGAACACTCTGCTGGCCCTCTGACTAGAGCATACAGCCATCATTCATGCCTTTTCTTCTGCACACAACCCACATCCTTTCTTATTCTGAAAAGAGTTAAACTCTCTTTTCCTCCGAAGAACAATTTTTTATTTTTACTGACAAGGCCTTTTATACAATTAGCTAGAGAAGCCATGGCCAAAAAGAAAGAACAACATATGTAAAATCATGCCAGAAAACAGAGTAGGTAGTAACTTGTTGAGTCTATTACCAGACAAAATGTTTAAATCAATGGTGTGTTCTCATAAATCAAAAGCTGTGTTTAGCCTTAACTATAACCATCCCTGAGAAGTGTGGAATAGAGAGAAAACACTTAAGAAAAAATGGTGATGCTGTTGAAATGAGGAGGGGAGAAAGCAGCTTATGAGACAAGCACAGCACAGGGTCATCACAAAGACAGGGAATGTATTTTATAGGTCAGAATTGAGGTGCTGCAGCATTTGGTCCTGAGCAGCAGCTGCCAATCACATTAACTCATACCAAGTCTGGTGGCAATTTGAGATGTGAAAGAACTATTTGAGCCTAGTTAAAACCTGGACACTTATGTGGGTTGTGCAGTAAAACAAAAATCGAGCCCAGAAGAGCCAGGACTTTGTGCTACACAGTCAGAGACAAAAGGGTCCACATTGCAGACCACAAGATATGGTTATTTTTCAATTACACTTGACAGATCTAAGTTACTGTAAGAAGAAGTTTGGAAAAGGGGAGAGCAGTAACAGTGAAGCAGAGAACAGAATGGAACTTGAGAAACAGTGCAAGAATCTCATTGGATCCTTTTCTGTCTTAGCTGGGAGTGGAAGATCATTTCTTTTGACTCCTCCATCTTTGTTCATCCCCTCAACTCTTCCAGTTGAGCTGGTTTGATTCAGATTTAGGGCTCCTATTCATTCCAATTAGGTGGCTTTTCTGTAAAGCTGTTTACTAAACCCATGCTATGCTCCCATTGACAGGATTTCACCGCTTTCCAGAAAAGTAATGGATTTCTCGCATACCACAGTTTCTAAAGATCCCTTCTCCGCAGCCCTTCAGCAACGTCCTCCGCAGCACAGAAACGTTTAGTAGTTTTGTTAAAGGAGTGGCTCTGACCCAAAGAAAGATACTTTGCCTGCTGTGAACTCTGTTTGGCACTCCTCAGTTTGATTTGCAGCAGTGCGAGCAAGGCTCCTAGACGCAGGTTTGTGTTCAGTGGCCTGTGAACACGCAGCGGGGAGCAGCTCACCCCCAAGAACCATCCGCAGCTCCTTGTCTGCGGGCTGGGAAGTAGCAGACTTTGGGCCTTTAGTCTATAAGGGCTTCCCCTAGGGTACTGCTGAAGTTTCTCACAAGGTAGATGTTTCCTAGCCCTAACCCTTCCATTTCACATTATTTGATTTCTTTGCAGCCACCGAGTTCAGTCCTACCAAGCAGCCATACTCTTCTTTTTTTACACATTTCATGTGTTCATTCAGGCAGACGGTTTTATTAGAACTGCATCCTCCATATGAAATCCAATGGTTACAGTAGAATTTGCTTCCGCTTTTGCTTGCAGTCCTTTAACACATTTTCAGCACTCCCACTGAAGCAATCGTGTTGAAAATAAGAGTTGCTTCTTCCAGTTCTAGCATTTACACATTTTTATGAGATGCTAGGAAAGCACAACTGGATATTTTTTTTCCCCTCTGCAAACTTTGAGACAATAATGAATAACAGATTCATTGAGTTTTGACTTGCCTCAAAACCAGGTGTTTCTGACGTGTACCATGTCTCTCAAATAAATTATACACTCCAATACTCTTCTTATCAAGAGCGTGGACTTTTTACAGTCTCCTCTCCCCATCAACATGCAACAAGACTTTCAGACTTTCCTGACTACCAGTTTAGGTTTTGCATAATGCTGCCTTTTTAGTGACATGCACAGAAAGCATCAGGGTGTGTGAACTTGGTGAGTAATCTGTCACCTAAATATAGTGACTAACATGCAAAGAAAGTGTCAAAGTACTATGAATATTGAAAATAAAAGCTGGGCAGATTAGAGGAAGTATAGACCAAATAGGTTTTTTCACTTGACTAAGAGAGCAATCAAACATCAGCCTGAAATTCGCACTCTGTAATTTCTCATGGGCTAAAGTCTTACAGTGACTGTAGTTGTGATTCAGCTTTTGGAGTCAACAAACAATGGAGATGCAGGTGTAATGCTCTCCCGCTCCCCAGTTCAATTTTCAGCCTAGTTGCTGACTTTGGGAACCACTGCAGCTCCACCTTCTGCAAGTCGTGGTTTACAGCACTGTGATGGTTCTGAGTAGAATGCTGTCAAGAAGCAAATGGAGAATGAAAACTGAGATTCATTACATTTTAAATGGACTTATGACCAGGAAGATCAATGACTGCATTTTTCTGTGCAGATTTACAGGCCAAATGAATCCCTGGTTTAACCTCTGAACTCAGAGGGTTTCATAAAGAGAGGAATTTGTCTGTAAGGGTCATGCATGTGCATGCTTTCCAGGCATTACAAGGTTGAAGTTGTAGTCATTTAAACCTAGAAGAGAAAGAGGAGGTCAGGTTGCAAAATGAGACTTAAGAATACTGCTCTTTGACCATCAGACAACAATTGATATGCTAAACAACAGCATACAAGAAAAGATAATGTCCAGAAAGAAAAAAACAGATGTCCCTGAAGAATTAGCACAACTGAAATGTGGGGTATCTGTCTGCTCTCGGGTCACTGATGACCATGGGAACTTACATTCTGCATTACCCTCAACTGAAGACCCAGTCCCCAGACAGTTGACTGGTTAATAAATGGCTGATGCTTTTCTTCCACTTGTGTGAAAAGACTGGTGCTACCTTCTCTTCACCTTATTTTTCAACTTAAGCACTTGCTGTAGGCCTTACAAAAAGATGAGTTGAGCCACGTCATCCCAAACAGCCACACCAGCTGCGAGCAGAATCACACAAAATAAAAATTATAAACAAACTGGAACCCACTTCCAAATGTGAGAATGTGACAGAATTTCTACAGCACACACTTATACTCATCATACATGTTCAAATTATAAATATTTCTGTCTCCAAGAGCTGTAAATGATTTAAAAATGAAGACCTAATACAAATACCAAATGTAACACTAATAAATACTGAGAGCTGGCACTGATATCACAGTCAGTGGGTGGTGGACTCCATACTGATTCTTCACCCACAGTGCGTATTGCCTTTCCTTCCTCTCAGCTGCCATTAGTAAAGCAGCAACAGCCTTAAAATCAGATTTTGAGAGATCTGTTGCTGTAAGCCAGACCTGAAGCAGCATTTAAAACAAGGTTGCATTTGACATAAAATTGAGTTATTTTCTGGCTGTTTGTAGAAAGTGAAACATGATCTAACGTTAAATAAACAAGATGATGCAGGGTTTTGAGGCCAAAATCCCATTCTCACTGGATTATTTTTTTTTAAATACACTAACAAATGACATCCCTTTGTTCACACAGAATGGTTTCTGGAAATGCAGTGACCAAAGTTTTGCATCTCTTTGCATATAGAACTTGTAATTATTGAACATGCAAGTCAGAGCTTTGAATTACAGATGAATGCTTATTCTTTTGTAATTTGTATTATATTAATACTAGCTAGGGCTCCAAACTCTGCACATGGTACTACAGAAACATAACTTATGCTCTGTTCCAAGGACCTCAGTTTAAAATTGAGTCTACTACTTAACAGTAGACTAGGGAAATCCCTTAAGGTACCAGTTGTTTTTTAAAATTGAAAGCAATTTTTACTAATCTCATTGACCTCACTGAGCTATTTACTTCTAAGGAAAATTTCATTTCAATTAAAGGAAATGTTACTGTTCTATTTGAAAGTAGCACAAGGATTTTTCTGCAGTGCTATACTTTTTTTTTTTAACAGAACATCTTCCTGATATTACCAAACAAACAGAAAGTCTTACTGATATAATGCAAAAAGCTACAAAAGTGAAAGAAGTAAAAGAGTCCTGTAAGTAATAACTGCAGTCCATAGACCATTGATATTGACATCTTTGTATCACTTTGTGAACGTACCCTGCATTATCCATACCATCCAAGAAACCTTACTACAAAGCCCTTCATTCCCCCTCCCCAGCTACTATCGCCACCGAATTGTGCAATTACAGTGGGAATTTTTGAGGGTGAAGAACCTCAAACAGAAATATAATCTGGAATTTGTAAATTAAAATTTATTTAGATAGATTTTTTTTTTAAAAAAAGCTGGATGTTGAAAGCAGAGAGCAGATCTACAAACATACGTACTTCAACTTAAAATCTCTTGAAGTGATGTGCAGTCTTAAGAAAAAAATTCCTTAAGGACTTGAAATGTTTGATGGGACATTGGACAAGAGACTTAGGCTGGTAACTGTTTTAATTAATTTCCTGGACAAAAAGCCACTGTCAAAGGAAGTGATCCAGCTTTCTGTTTTTGAATAGGAGGTAAAGGAGGATAATGCTTCCCCATCATCTAACATCTTTGTCAACTAGATTTTAAAAAATCGTGGATCTTAATTAGTTTTCTATCTTCTGTTTCTCACACAGGCATATCGTAGGCAAGTTTCCCGACTACCCTAGTGAAGAGGCAGGAGGTTCAATGACTGTTTTTGATTCTCAAAAAACTGCAGAGCAGGTACTGTCAACTCCTCTAATGCAAAAGGTTAATGGAACTGGGGAAGGAATCTGCAAGAAACACCTGTTTGTTTAATTAATTTTTCATAAGCATGGCCTCTAGCACTCCAGGAGCCTTATTGTTAAAGAGCTTTTTGCTGCAAGTGAAAGCATTGTTTTCTTCCAGGGTAAACCACAAAACTCACATACCAAAATTTGTTCCCTTTCAAAACGTGCAGGCACTTACTCATGGCAGAAGGTGCTCAGGCATGCAGGTTACACATAGGTAAATGTCTGAGGGAACTACGAGGAAGGGGCTCAGCTACAAACAGTTGCTCTCCTGTTGCAAAGTCCATTTAGTTAGACTCGTGCTAGCTACTAGTAGAAATATATATTAAACAGTTTAAAGAGTCTTGGGTTTGAAAACTGTCTCCAAAACTACCCCAGAGGCTGAAATTGGTTCCAGTATGTTTGCATTCAGTATCAGCAATGTCTAGCGATAATTGTTAACAGTTTAAGCGTAGAAGAGTAACTTATGCAGTCAGGCCTAAGCCTTGATTTACTGCCAAGGGTCATTAGCAAGCTTGAACATTCAGGTGAAGGAAGTATTTAGTTTATCTTACATATTGTTGTAGTGAACTCAGTTGTTTTGCCAGATAACAACCCTTCATCTGAGTTCTCTGGATAATAGAAGTGACCAATAATCTCTTCCTCTGATCATCTGGGTGTCACACAGAGAAAGTGATTAAGACCAGTTGAGATAGTGGTTGGCACTTGGAGCCGTTTCCACCCACCACAATGATCTTAGCAGGATGATTAGCCTTCTGAGGGAAGTTATAAACAGGAAACCCTGCACACAGGAGCAGGATTTGGCCCCTGAGTGAACCAGGCGTGGTGGCTACTCGTGGGCTAAGAAAATTAAACGGTCAAAACTAAAACTCCCCTGTTGAAACAGACTGCTGTCTTCATCAGCTGCCTGATCATCTATTATAAAACAGGTGTGGTAAAACTATTTTTGATTCAGTCCTTCCTGAGAATCATGGGGAAAAGCCTGGGGCAGTCTCTGTGGTTTGAGGGGATGTAAAGACAGACTAGCCCAGCGTAAAACACAGTACTCTAACCATTAGCTACTTTGCTTACAAAAATAAGCAAGAAAACTGCTACAAACGGCTCTCCATGCCTCACTGAAACTGAGCTCAGGGCATGCTCCTGGTTTTAGGCAAGTTCAGAGTGTGCTAAGGTCAACCCTGCTGGCCTCTGTGTCTAAGCCACTCTGTTGTTCAGTCCCAGCCTGAGTGAAGGAGACCTGTTGGTTAAGTTTTCAGCTTCTAAAGTAGAAACACATGCCAGAGTCAAGAAGGCTTTGTTTGCTGCTCAGAGCAGCAGCGGAGCCACCCGGCAAGCGTGAATTATTGCTGGAGAAGGCTTTAGGGAACATGATAATAATTAGACCTGCTATCAGCAAGGATAAACACAATTCAGGGAGAAAATATTACAAGAAATTATGCTGACCAAAACTGGATATGGTATTAGATTCTGGAGTAATATATTCTTCCTGCTGTACTCCCAGCTTTGAATTCCCACCTTCAGCTGTTTTACTGTCTTTCCTGGGCAATCTGCTTTCTCTTTGCATAAACAGAAATAAAGGAAGACAAAAGTCTAGAGAGATTGTTTTTCTGCCTGTTTTCCCTGCATAAAACAAAAATATCTGGAAGAAAAACCTACATATATTTCT
This sequence comes from Pampusana beccarii, assembly GCA_013399365.1. Lineage (NCBI taxonomy): Eukaryota > Metazoa > Chordata > Aves > Columbiformes > Columbidae > Pampusana > Pampusana beccarii. The sequence continues at coordinate 52,348 of VWYH01006912.1, forward strand.
CCAAATTTTCACTAGCAACTATCTTTCATAGATTTTTCAGGCCCATTTATTCCTCCCTTTTTAGCCAGCACAACCAAGAACAGAATGTCACATAACCTTAACAGACATCCAGAAAGCAGTTGGCGAAAGAAAGTGCAGTACGGTCATGATTTTACCTGAATGTCAGACAAGTAAAACATTTTTTGTTCAACTGTGTCAGCTGCATATTAAAAATCCCTAAGGCAACTGGTTTTGTTCCACACTGGTCTACTGGGCAACATAGTAAATGAAATGCTGGCCCCATTGAAGTTAATGGGAGTTTTGTCCTTGACTTCAGGGGAGACAAGATTTCACCTCTTGTATATATTAGCTTCTGTGAATGGGTTGGTTACTCCCAAGTTAAACTCCATGAAAAATCAAGACCGAACTGTATTTAAAAAGTGAGCATTTTATAAGACTTGGTAAAGACACTTTGGGGAAAATAAAATACAAATTAATCACTTCACGAACCATTGCTGCATTATTATACATTCTATATTTCTTTATCCTTTGACAACTCTGACCTTACTTGACTTTGTAATGTAGCTGGCCTTCTGCACAAACTGCTTTTATGACATTTTACAAATACCTTTCAAAAAGACATGCCGAAGAGATCCCAATGCAAAGTAATTGGTGGTTTAGTCAGAAAAATACGTAGGGTCTTCTTGACTGAAAAGCAGCTTTTCTCTGCTTTACATACTTTCAAGAGAAATTTAAGATTCTGAGACATCAGTGTAATCTCCCTGCATCTGTTCCAGATGTCTAACCCTAATGACTTTTATGTTTTGCTCCAAAGATAATCATCAGATGTGACAATTTTTAGCTTTGCCCTTATACTGCTGCCAACAAAATTATGATCTCTTCCTGTAGTTCATTAAGTCTCATCACCATGAAAATAAGCCAAGAGAGTTGCCATTTAGTAGGCACATCCTCCCTTTCTCAACTCCCCCTCACTTCCAATATTAAATAACTTATCAGAAAAAAGATGCTTACTTATGAAGATTTTTGTTGTAAATTCAATTGCTGCCTGGAGGACAAAGTCATTTCCACATTACGGTAATCACAGTATCTGACCCAGCAGCATCTAGAGAAGGGATGAGAAAATGTACGTGTGAGCTGCTGTGCAAACACATACTGATCCTTGCTTGGCACTCCATGCAATGCTATGCTGCTAATTAGTATTCATTATTACCAACAGCTAAAGATCCCCGTGAATCCCAGTAATCATTTTGATTGTAAGTGGCAGTACACGAGATCCCCGGTAGTAAGTTAATATTTAATTAGTAACTCTGACTATTTCTCAGGTAGGGACAAGTAAAATGCTATTAGGAAATCAAATACTGCAATATTCACACACACCTCAAAATACAATACCTCACTTTTACCAAATGAATGTATCACAAGTAGCTCTGAAGCATCAGAGAAGGACTCGAGGCTCTGTGGGTTGTACATTTTTGTATCCAGCATTTTGCAAATATACCAGGTGTCCTTTTCAGTAATAGAAGTAGATGCCCACAGTCATGCTCACCTTCGTTTCCTCTGTTCCACACTATACTGGATGCTCCTTTCAGAAATTAGAAGGCTGGGTTTTCATAAGTGCTGAACACACAGTGGCATCAGCTGGAGCTGGGCACCTCAGAACCTTAAAATATTTTTATTATTTCAAGTTAACCATGCAGGAGGGCAGAGTTGTTATTCAGTCTCTGTTAAGCTACACAACAGGCAGATGCGTTCACCTCCGAACAGCGATTCACTGCGATGAAGCCATTCAGAGTCCTGGTCCAGCAGCTCTCCATTGCCTACGATCATCATCTCTGTTGGCTGAAATCAGTAGCCTAGCTTGTATGCCTGCAGCCAGGCAGTATCAACAACACCTTTTCATCTCTACCACCCACCTTCCCAAAAAAACCAAAAACAAAACCCGCCACACAACAAAAGAAAACAACCCTCACAAAACACAAAAAACACACACACCCCTACATCAAGCAAAGCTAACAGATTTTTCAAAACACATTCAATGGAGACTGAAATTTTGAAGTGTTTGCCAGAAAATGAGCAGAAGAGTGAGGGAACTTAACTGATGAGCTAAACTACATTTGGGCAACACCTGCCAGATGGATAAAAAATCCCCACAAAATTAGAATATGTATCAATCATGGACTGAAATGCATGACTGTCTGTTAAAGCCAAACGGTGAGATTTTGCAAGATCCCATAAAGCTATGAAATCCCACCCAACATTTTGAATTAATTCGTGCAAGAAACAGATCACTGGGTTTGTTTTTAACAGTTTAAGCTTTGCTTGCAGGTGCACACCCAAAAGCAAACGATGCTCACAAATGCCTTGACAGGAGAATGCTATGTTATTAAAAGCTAAACAAAAGGATTTGCCTGTGAGGAAATGAGTCCAGAACATTGAGCCTCACCTGGCTAGATACAACAGAGTCCCAGGCCCACCATGGTGAAAATAACATCTCCAACTGACAAAAAATAATATCACCTTATGGGCATAATCAGCCTATAGAAAGAGTTGTAATGAAGTGTCCTCAAGCCAGGTGACAGGACAGAGGGAAACACGTTTACAACATACTGCGTGTTACATACAAATAATAAAAAACGAGCAGTCCCGTGTTTGGCATGCTGCTCTGGGACACAGGGATGGCATCTCTTGCCAACTCGAACACTCCTGTTTGCTTGAAGAAGATTTCTTAAATTCAAAAATAGCTTCTTCCTGAATAGTTAATATGCAAAGAGAACAATTTTTCTCTCCAGGAATGCTAGACTATGTGTGTATAAAGTGTTGCTTTTCAAAATGGCTTTAGAGCCAGGCTCTGAGTCCGGCTTTCACCTGCCACCGCTGGAGAACCAGAACTCCCAAACTCAATCCCTGCTTTTCGTTTATGCCCACAACATTAAAAGCTATGGTCTTTTTCAAGGGATGAGGGAAGGGTTTTTTCTTGAGGAAGAACATTTACCTCACATATCAGCTTGCCTGAGCCAACGCCAAGCTTTCTATGGCTGAGGATGCCAGAACATAAGTGAGTCCTGATGGTAGCTGGGGATTTTCATATACTTGGCTCATATAAACCAGCATCGTGCGTTTCCATTCACAGACTGCACTCTGTTTAAGTGCCCCTCTCCCCCGAAAAAGGGGATTTGGACTGCAGGAGTTTGGAAATGCACTTGAACTGATGTATGAATAAGAAAAGTCAGTTTTACTTTTGTGGGATATCAGTTTAGAGGAAAATGTCTTTTCAGCTTTGGAATAAAATGTTATTGAGAAGAGAGTCATCACTAGCACAACAGGAGTCCTACATTGAGACTAGGGGAAAAAGAAGAGGCCAAAATTCTTCTGCTTTTACTGGTGCACATTCTCTTCCTCAGTATTAAGAGTTTTCTAAGTGCTTTCAGCATCATTTCAAAAAGAGGCAACCTAGCAAAGAAAAGGGCAGTCTACAATAATTTAAGAAGACATCTGGTTTTATATCCACTATGAAGTTTTCTTCAGGGGAATAAACTGTATTATAATGTGGGTGAATTGCTTAATATCTCAAACTAACCTTTGCTTGCCCTTCCCTTTCTTTCCTCCTCTTTTGTCAGATTCTTCAGGCATCTTCTTGTAGCTGGAAGGGAAATTGTTCTGTATAGAAGAGTACAAGCCATTCAAGTTTAGATACACAGCCAGCTTCACCCCAGCTCCCAGTCCTCTGCAATTATGGAGCTGCTTAGAGCAGAGGTGAAAACAGAGCTGGATAAGCTGGACCAAAAGACTGTAGAGGAGAGGGTGTATCTGACGTGGAAAAGGAAAAATTATATTTGCTCTGTCATTCCCTTTTGGAAAGCAGAGAGCCACTTCAGAAACATCAGGCTCTGCGTGCTGGCAGCATCGCCAGCTGCATGGTTTTGGAGCATCTCACCAAAACTACATCTATGTCACTGAGGCATCCAGGACGTACTGTACAGGCGTTACGTGGATGCACACAACCTCTGTCCACAGCCACTGTGCGCATTTCTAGACATGGCTTCTTGTGATACTGTGCATTTCGTTCAGTGCTGACTGCAAGCACCACTTTTTTGTTCCCTATATGAGCGGTTAGTTCAATAGTTAGCGCCATAGCTCATACTGCTCTTCTGGAAACAGTACACACAAACTTTTTTTCTTGCCACCTTACAAAATGGATGAAGGCAAAACAGAAGGATAAGGACAGTTCAACAGTTCAGTCCCATTATTGGAAGTCCATGAGAACAGAAACTCTATATAACCCCTTTAGTATAATTCAACTGTATAAAAACATGAAAGTGAGTCATTCCAATCAGAGTCTAGATATACTTAAAACATCACCAGTGGATCTCAAAAACACTGCTTAAAATTAAAACCTTTTGTCAATCGCATGTGTGCTTACAGGTATCCTGCTGAATAAACCCACCCCCGAGATACTGGAAATGGTTATGGTTACCCTTTGGTAGGCAGACACAGCAGAGGGTGGAGGTGACAGGGCTGGATTTTGGGCAGAGTACTGGCACTAGAGTAAAGGGTACACTTTTAGTAGCTCTGTTGGTTTTGGATACAACAGCCCTGCTGGGATACTAAAAACCTATTTCGAACTCTAGTCAATCTGTTAATCTGTCCTAGGGAATGAAATGCTTCACTGCTTATCACCGCAAGATATGACTGAATGGTGCTTGGGGTTTCAATTACCATATTTAATTAAATGTAAGATACTGAAATGCTTGAGGAAATCCACTAATGAAATTTCACTTGGCTGAAAAGCATAGCCCTTGTCATTGTCCCCTTCCACTGTTCCATCTTCAATACATTAAAAGGTATTCTTTAGAAAACAAATATTTTCACTGCTACAGGAAACTTGTCTTACAATTTGAACTGTTTCATTTTCTACTCTTTCATGGTACCACCAATATTAATGGTTCATTAATAAACTTAAACAGCCACAGATTCTCTGATTTACGCTTATCAGTATGTGATCTTAGAATTCCTCTCAGGGACAAGGGAACACAATGAAAGGTGCCTGGGAACAAGAGAATGATAGAAAAAGTGAATTTCACTCTATGCCTTTTTCAGATAATAAAGTATAAATGGCCAGGAACTGAAGTTATGCAAATTGAAGTAGCTGTACCCAGTTATCAGCTGCAGGGATAAAGATGCTGAGCCATCCATGTATATCTGTCAGAGTTTGTCACAATGTCTCTATTAAATCTCCCTCACCCACTAGAACAATTTCAGTCTTTAGCCACGTATTGAAATTAGACATGCCTCAGGGCAATCTCTCAAAAAAAAATATCTATCTCCATAAAATCCATCTGCCTTAGAAACGCTAAGACAAATTCATAATCTGAGTCCAAGTCCAGAGGGAACTTTAAGTTGTATGTCATTAGGATATTGTGCTTCTGGGTGGTTTTGGGAATTGGTCTTGATTCCATGAAAGCCCTGACAGTTTGGGACATAGAAATAACCTTTTTTCCAATGATATATTGGGATACTTGGCACCTGCGCTGAAGTTTGTAGGTGGGAGTACCCTCAGCATAAATTAAAAGGACTTCTCTGTAATGGTCAGCCACTCTTGGAGTTCCTAGGGGGGTACCAAGCAATGTATTGGATATTGGATGCCCCAGTGTTAGAAAGCTGAAAGCAAGGGAGAAAAAAATACACACTGGTTCATGACTCTTACAATCACATGTCTAACACCTTGTATGTGAAAATCTTCACATTCCTTTCTGTCTCTTCCAGATTGCTGAGGAACTGGCTGCCCAGAGGGAGATGGCTTTGCAGAAAAAAGACCAAAAAGGGAAAAAAGAAAATGAATCAAAAGAAAAAAAGAAAGAAAAAGAGAAAGCTGGAAAGAAAGTAAGACTTCCTAGAGTGAAAACAGCAGTTTGTGAAAACAGAGCCAAAGTCCAGCCTTTTCAGCCATGTGTGAGCAAGAGGCTGTAAGTTTATGTTAGACTGGTCACCAAAGTTTCAGATTAGTGTTCATAAGATAGGGGAACTACCTGAGGCCAGTCCATCTCAGCCTTTCTACTGCCTTGATGGTTCTGGGAAATCGAATTTTACCATTTGGGAATGGCTGTTTGCACAGCTGGTGGAGGTGGACAGACTAACAGACACAGGTGAGGGGAAAGATACATTTGAGGGCTCTGGCATTGTTGCTAAGACAGTGTGCATATGCTTTTCAAAGCATGGGTGCCTTTTTTTGTGGAGGTAACAAAGCAGGACCCAGCTATCTAACCAAGCATTGCCACTTTTAATGTGGGGTAGTACTGGGAAGTTAGTTACTGTCACCCCCTTGCACAGCGGGGAAACAAGAACCTCAGTCTCACTCAGATACCCAACTCAACATTCGTGAGGGTTTCAAACTCATTTATAAGTACAGTTCCATATTGCCCAGTTGTGTCTTTCATACTGCAAGCCAGTATTTTATAAGCCAGTAAATAGCAGTCATGCATTTTCAGTTCACATTCTTAGGATATGAACTCTTTTTTCGCTTCAAGTCACAAAGGGCACCGCTTAATGGGATATTCTCCTCTAAATCTTTGATATGGTAAGGGCTGGTTTCACAGAAGGAATGCTTCCAAATTATTTCAGGAGCAACTCCACTGAGAAAAACACCTGTGAAACAGTGCAGTGACCAGAAGGTATCTTCAAAGAGAGCTATGCAACAAAAATTGCAGGCTTTTGCTGAAGCAGCAACTTTGGTTTCTCATTTACTTTACAGTATAAACAATCCCAACCATTCTTTGAAACAAAGTTGAAACAATATACATTTTTTTTTAATAAGGGTCATTAATCTCTCTCCAAGAATGTGGAGGAGAAGGGTGAGTTTTTTGGGGCAAAGCTTACCCTTCACTGCAAGTTTTACACACATTAATTTTAAGTCCTAACCCTAGAACAACCACATAGCAAAAAAGATGCTTTTCTTGGACAACATCCATTAATCTCGCCAAAGCTCTTATAATACCTAGACAGGAACTTAAACTACATGAATGTAGGAAGCATCAGCCTATCTAATTGAGAGGTAGATATCCAAGTGTAAACTTGGATAGTGCTTGTAATTTGGATAGCATCTTTGCTGGATGAAATCACTGTTTTGGTCATACAAAACAAAGTTTGGGCCTTTTGGAGGTGTCTTTTTTCCTTTTGTAGATGAAGATGCAGAGCAGGCTGAAGGAGCAGCATAAATAAAGGTGTTTTCCAAGCTCTTTAAGCCTGACCTTGCTTTGCCAACTAGGAAAGGTGGTGACTTCTCCTGTGAAAACAGGGAATTTTTTAAAGTTCTGGTCACATGTGTCTTCACATAGTTGTATGCCGTCAGGGTGACACGATCACAGGGTGCACATTATCACAGTGTTAGTGAAGGCGTCATATTGCAAAAGCCGTGGAAGGTGGTACCACTTCAATGTATCTTAGTGGCAGAGCAGACCCAGCCTGAGGGAGCAGAGGAGAAAGGAGAGTGTAATGCTTGCAGAACTAAGCCAAATAACACTGATACTAAGTTCTTTGTTCATAAGACTCCTGGTGACTTGTGTTAGTGCTGAGTTCAGCTCTGTGGGATCACTTCATGCTGTGACCCCTTAAATCAGCACATGCACTGAAGAAGTCCATGGGAAAGATCAGATAAAAACACATGTAAAAAGGCAATTGCTTAGAAAAGCTTTTGGAATTAGAGTCTTTAAAGAACGTTGTCATTCACAGTCATAGAACCCTGTAGCATCTCAGGCAGACCACTTCTTTTGGGGAGGATTCACAAGGGTATCCTCTAGTGGCTTTGCCCTTGTCCTCACTCCTTCCCAGCTCAGCTGGCCCAGAACAAAGCCCTGTGATGTCTCTGGTCTCACACAAGCACAAAAAAGGTTGTTCCAGACACTCCAGTCTAAGTCAAAGTAAGATGTTAATGTTCAAGCACACTAAAAACACCAAACCAAACCCAGGCTTTTGAAACTGGATGGCAAGTCACTCATCTGCTTAAAAACCTGGCTTTCACGGGATAAATTTGATTCCTTGTTGTTTTTGCATGTCACTAGATAAGAACCAACAATACCAAATATGAATCTCAATCCCCTCACAGTCTCAGCAAGGTTGTTTTGAAATGGGGTGAAATAACAATATAGAGCTCTGGGGCTTTATAACTTTATGCCGTTCTCATCTCTTCAGCCATCACAAGTCCTGTCAAGTAAAATTCTGAGCCATTATATTAGGTTCTCTATGGTTCATTGAGAAAGAACAAAGGGAATATTCTCTCCAAGGTTATAATACTGACAGGGGAAAAAAAAAATAGTATCTAAGACCAGCTGAGAAGTATTTGGAAAAGTTCTAACAGCAGGACTCTTATTAAAATAAGTATAGGCTATAAGTCATAGCGATGCAGGCAGAAAAAAGCCCTGCTCCTAACTTCAGTTCTTAAAGAAAACAAGAGTTTGATCCCAGAAGGAGATTTAAATATTTCTGAGAAGCCAGATAGCAATCTTTTAAAAAGACGTATTTGATATCAAAGTAATTTCATTTTCTTTTCTCTGTAAGGTGTTGATTTGATTTCCCATTGGGCTCCTAAGGAAAAAAAAAGAGTCTTTAGCACTGTATGATCCCTCATTTTAACAGCAGAACACTTTAGACCAGTCTGGGCTGCTTCTCCCAGCAATGTGCTACAAACCTGCCTCGCAAGACAGGAGCAAGGCTGCTCACCCCCAAGTTTCATCCAGAAACGTTTAACAGTGAGACACACTTTGTCCTTAGCAAATTGCCCATTAGCAAAAAGCTCCATAGCAAAAGCACACAAGTGAGCCATTTCAAAATTTTCCCTGCTGTTGAATGAGAATCATCTAGTGTGGGGTAGGCTTTAGAAGACTTCAGAAATATATCCAAACTGTTATTTCCATGTTCCTGCTTAGGTTGAAATGTTTGTTGTTGGTTCAAGGTGCCTTAGCGCACTTAACACAGGACAAGCATGGAATCAATCAGCTGAACACTGAAAAATACATGAACTGACTTCAAAGGAAAAGAAGTTCTTTATATTATGTTGACTCTTATGCTGTTAATTAGAGGCAAGAGGGAATACAGAACAGGATTCTGCAGCTGTCCTTTAGATACACAGTGGTTTTGATTAAAATCAATGAAACTGACACAACAATATTATTTACATCAGTGTATAAAAATCATTGAAGCTAGTAATTAAAATGATTTGTTGGCTTATTTGTAACAATAAAAGAAACATTAACGTGTCCTATGCCATTAAGAGGGTAAAAGTGAATAGCCAAATTTTTGGCTGTTCCAGGGTAGGGTGGGTTTGGGGTATTTTCTTTTTCCTTTTTTATTTTTAAATATTTTGCAATTATCAGTATTTTCCTTCTATAATGTAATTTAATCATTTTCCATAAAACGTTATAGGAGAGAGTTAAAAGGAATATATTCTGCCTACTGCAGAAGAATCAGGGATGAATCTCAAAATGCCACACTGCAAAAATTGAAAATACATTAGAGAAACTAGGAATTTGAGCCCTGGGTATCAAATCCTCAAACACTTGGTTATGCTTTACCAAAATGGTTCTTAATGTTTGGTGAAGAAACTCCTGAATCTTTCAAATGTATCTACAGAGCATAGGGTAAAAGTGATAAATGTATTTACATTTTGCATGTCCTTCTGGGCCCAAACTTTAATTACTGTAATAACATTTTAAAACAGATACTCCATAGTTCTCATGACCTGGCTGAAATTGTATCTGCTGATAGCAGCTGTGCAATGGCACCTAATTACAGAGGCATATTTAAGGGGTTTGTTTCAATTTAAGTTGTTCCAAGAGCTGCACTTTATATCTTACTGATAACCAGTGGCTCACAGACTACACATCGGTCAGCAAAGCCTGATTCAACTTGTACTGTCTCAGAAATCTACATTGACCTCCTACCCAAACGGTGATCTAATTTCTCACAAATAACTATTACCTTACTAGCATTTTGATTGAGGACTTCTGACTGATGCAAGATGAAGAAACTTCCATCATTTTCTGACAAGTTTTTTCCATCAGAAATACTGGTTCAATGAAATTCAACTATTTCAGGAACATGTCAATGTCATTTACTTTAGACAAGAAAATGTCTAAATGTTTTGATAAAGCTGAAACAAAATATTTTGGTTTGCAAGTTACACCAAGATCGTTATTTTTCTTTCTGATTACAGATTAAAATGAGGTTTCAATATCTTGGAATTACCCACAAGTTGGGAATTCCTTTTGGGAGTGGGGGAGCAACCACACTGTAAGAGTAACTGAAAAAAATAGCAAGGTAATGTACGGATTGCAAGTCTCATACCCATGTTACATGTTCAAGAAAGTCTAAGTTTAATTCTTGTAACTTCCATAGTTCAAATGATGAACCAACACACCTTCTCTTCAACTCCAGGTGATAAAACTTCCTTACAAGCCTACCAGAAAGATTTTACTTGACGAACAACGCGGTCTTATTCCTCAAATTAAAACAAATCTTTAAAAATCCAATTAAAATTATGACACTTCCATACTTGCAAAGTTGCTATATATTAATATTCTGATTTTTTTTCTTTTCACACCACATCCCCTCCCCAATCTAGGAAGAGGAAGAAGGCTGGAAAATGGGTCCCAGTAATTTCCTTTCGATAATGGAGGAGGGAAGCAGTCAATACAAAGGTCAGTAGAAAAATATAACAATTACAGCTGGAATGTTCTGCTAATTCAGCTTCATCTGAATGCCATTTCTATAAGGTCAAGCTGGGCAGCTGCCGAAACTATGGAATGTTATAGAAATGAGGACATTAGGTAAAATTATATTTAGGAAGTGAGTCTTTCAGTACCTCATGTCTTCTTAGGAGCCTCTCAAAAGTCATTGAGCTTATCATACAGGAACGTATGTTTCTACATGAATGAAAGTGGCCGAGTTATAACCATAGTGCTTTAATGTATGTGCAGAGACTTTCTTAGATTTTCTGAAAGCAACAAAGTGACATCTGAATAGCAAATAATTCAAAAGCACTGTACTGTAGAGATCAGGCTTCAACATCAATGTTTTCATGTTCTTGTAACTCTCGGTCTTCCTCTCATTCGTGGGAAGTGTCCATGGATTCATTCTCCTACAGCCTAAAACTAGTTGAATTACTTTTGATTACATGTTTTAATAGAAAGATCATCTTTTCAAGCAGACACATGAGAAATGCTGCTGGACAGTCAATATGCTGGCTTCATGCTATGTGCAGCTTAGCAAACATACCTTGGACTTACAGCTGGGGGACTAGATGGTGTGGTCTTTTTCCCTATGCACACACTTCGAAAAAGCATCCAGAAATTGAGTGTTTTCAATTTAAAAAAAAAAAAAAAGTGTTCCACAAAAAGACATCTTGCTTTTCTCCAGATCTCCTCTACTCTCTCCTCTGCACTCTATGTCTTTGTCTTTCTCCTAACCACTTGTTCTTCAGTGGGCATCCTAGATACATAAGTGAGTTATCAATTGCTTGTGCTGGGCCTGGCAGTGAGCACAGAAGCCATGCACTTGTCAGGCATGGAAAGGAGCATCTGTCCCATGAACTGTGAGTAGACGGCACGATAGGACTCCAAAGGTCAGAAAAGCCAAATCGAAGTCCTCTGTCACTGAAGTGTACCAAATCAATGCTTCCAGGGGTTATTTTTGCTGTGTTTCAACGCAGATCCTATTCTCAAACAATTATTAAAAATATCTTTTCTGCTCCCCACTCTGCAGAGTTAGTGAATTACTAAAATTTCTCACATGAAAAAAATCTCCATTGTTCCCTCCTGCTAACTAATTACTGGCATCAAATTTTCTGCCTGATTTGGTTGGCCAGCAAAAAATAAATATACACTTACATGCTAAATATACATCAGTACAGTTTTGCCCAACCTCCAATTTGTAACAATTAGGATATTCTTAGAATTTATGAGTCATAAAACAGTTTTATGGCTAAAGGGGGTTTCTTTAGTCCCAGACTCTACTCTTGAACACCACAGCATAGCTCCATTGAAGTCAGCAGGAGTTATAGATAAGGATCAAATTCATCTATGCTACTTTCCAACTGGCCAAGAATATTTCTTGTGCTTTTCTATGCACTCCAGATGAAATGGCACCTTGCAACTGGAGACCAGCAATAGCAAGGCCAGTGTTTCCCATCCAGCAAGTCCCAAGAAAAATAAAGGAGCAGTATAGAGGCCAAGTAACAATAATGGGGCAGGAGGGTTTCACATTGCCACACAGGCTTGGCAATGTGTTCATCTAGTGCTCTGCTAATGAGCAGGTGATGCAGTAACTGCTTTCCAGTGCTCCCACAGGGCTGCTTGCATCCCCTGCTGAGGCTTCACAGGTTAAGTCTTCAATACAATGCTGAACTGCAGATTCACAAACATTTGTGCAAATTAACCATCCTCCAGGTTGTAGAAAAGAACATTTGGTTGAAACCTCAGGCAGAGGCTTTAAACAGGGCTTCCCACCATGGCAGTGGATGCCAGCACAGAGATCAATAGGATAGTTTAATAGGAGTAGAAACTCCTAAACTTCACAACTATCTCAAGTAATAACAAGTCGGGGGATTTATGAAAGAGGATGAGGGAGATGTTTGTGATCCGAACTGTATCTGAACACCAGTATTGCGACTCATAACCAGAAACCTGCTTTGAGCTCTGCAAGTACGTAACTTTTGGGGGTTACTCATGCTAACTTTTTACATTAAGATGAGCACCTAATTGTGGGTGTTGTGTTTCTCTATATCTCACATGGCCTCCCAAGGGCAACTCAGCAGCCTATTAACTGTCTGTGGAGCTTATGTTCCTACTCGGGCACCTGAACTGGATGCCTGAAGCCAGTCAGTACGTGTACCACCATCTTCCCATTAGGTACTGGCAGCACTTGCAGGGATGCTGCAATCATGTGCTCAGGTAGGTCAGGCACAGACAGCATCCTTTTGTGACAGATAAAGACTCCAGCCTGGCCTTCAGAGTTAAGCACAGATGCTCATCTCCAGCTCACCCTGCCAGAGCTGACAGATACTCCCCTGGCTCTAAAAGCACATAAGAAGGAACCATTTTCTGCACAGAGCACAACCAGAAATCCTCAGAATGGAAAGAGTTCTTGCAAGATTCACAGACAGCTGCAGTTCAGTCTTATGCACAATAAGAGTCTATAGCTGTTCTATTAGACTTCAGTGGTTCCCCCCCGCACCCAGTAAACCAAGTCTATTCGACATCATATTTATTTTTAGTAAACAGCTGTTAATTCCTCTGTGCAGCACAGTCCCCTGCCTCATTCACAAGCACTTAGTGCTTTTTATTGCAGGACACACTCTGTCACAATACTATCTGGTGGTTGTTCAGAATAATTTTACTTTTAATCTGGCCATAGATAAGGTTCCATTTTTCAAGGCCTCCAAAATAAAATCTAAAACAACTTCTGACAAGAACAATGTAAGCCGTTTCTTGCCTTTTTAATTTTAGCCTGCTTTCATTTCAGTAGCAGAATTGTTTAGGAAAAAAAAAAGGTTTGAGTTTGGTATTTTTGTACTGGAAACAGTTTTCTATTCTCATGTAAGAAAAGCTCAATTACTATCACAATTTGCACGGAAGTTCAGATTTATTAGTGCATAAACCTTGAAAACATCAGTGAAGTAAGGGAGCTTGGTTAAGAAAGGTTTCTATCAGATACCCACAATGGAATCATTGAGTGTGACTAAAGTTTACCTAAATGATAGCTGACCAAACAGTATTTTTGTTTTGGCACACACGCATCCATCCTCAACACTTCCCATCCCCTGAAACTGGTTACTTAAGTATGCAGAAAGATGTAGATCTGTTTTCAGAGATCCCAAGTATTTCAGTTACAGGTTTTTCCACTTCCATTTTTTCCCCCTCCTCTATCAAGCTAGATCTACTACCTAAACTTCACTGGAAGTCATCAAGACTTTCATTATCTTAAAACCATATTTGGCAGTTTTGCTAGTTCCTAAATTACATTTGCCAAGCTCTATCTAAATACTTGTTTTATAAACTGTTGTTGGAAACAGCCAGTTTCCATCCAACATCTACTTTTACATTGGAATACCAGGAGTTTATGTGGAGCAAACAGAAGCAGCCTGAATGATCACCTCCATCTTCCCAGGTTTCATTTTTGCAGTACCCTGTGCTACGAGGCAGCAACATGCTATTTCCCCTTTATGTAGATGGCCAACTGATACTTGACTTGCTCAGTGTTGCAGATGATATTTGAATTCATCTTAAATACCGCATGGCCCACGCTTTAAGGTGTGGTGGTGTTAAATATCTTTAACCAGACACCAGAAGATGCAAATCCTTTTGCCAGGAGGTCATTTTAAGAAAAGCTTCATGCTTCAGATAATTACATTTCAATTATTAGTTACAAGCTGTTCTCTGAAATTCAGGGTTATTGGAATGACCTACTAGTCTGCAAAGTGAAAACTAACACTGCTGCAATGATGATGTTGGCAGTCATGTTCATGAACTGGGCTGTCTTGGGTCCTGAGCTAGAGAGATATGCATATAAAATAATCCAAAAATAAGCATGCACTGTTTTAAAAGAGGTGATATAAATTGCACTGTATACACACACACAAAAATAGCTCCTGTAGCTGGATGACCCTGTCTGTAACAAAATACCAGACACTTTTGACCAGCCAGTGAAAACATAACATCCTTAGCCTCCTGACCTTCCTTTAAAAATAACTTTGAAACATTTTGTTGACCTATAAAAGAACAACATAGCATCTAACACCTATCAGTTATTGATCTCTTCTAAAATTAGGGACCTCTAACCTAGATGGCTAATATAGCACTTGGATAACTCATTGCCAGGTAATATCAAAGGCAGCTGCCTAAGCTGCAGTGACTGTCACTGGCTTGCCTGCAGTGGATATTAACCACTAATCAATTTACAAAATAACAACAAACAATAATGAAAAAAAAAACCACAAAAAACCACACAATAAAAATCTATGGATCCCTCTATGAAAAATAAATACCTAAAACCGAGTTCTCCTGTGAAAACATAGCACTTGCAACCTGTTGACCCAGTCAGGAAAGTGTTTAAAAATTCACATAACTCCCATGTAATATCCCCTTTCCTCAAGGCTGAAATTCCAGGCTGGTAACCCTGGAGGAGGTACCTTTTAACTAGGCCTAATCTGCTTTCCCTCTTGAAATATTATGTGACATTCATCATGCCATCTGATGACTTATAAGTAATTTAAAGAAATTAATGTGTCTGCCTTGGAGTTTCTTTCCTCCTTACCAAAAAAATCCACTGTCCTTCTCTATCTCTACTGTTTTCAGTTACGAAATTAAGATTACTTACCTGCAAAAACTCTTCCCTATATGGAAAGCCACAAATACTTTGCACGTAGTTAGGCTGTGAACATTCACAGGGGATGGAAATAGCAACCAGTATTGTATTAACTGGACTAAAACGTGTATGATCTCCTATGGGTGCAGTGAAGACCTTCCTCAATTTATAGTGCCTTAGAAATGGCCATGGGTACAGGAAAGAATACCCTGTACAAAACAGATTCATAAAGTAGCCTGTCTTAAAGTAGAAAGCTGTCATTTTACATCATCTGGAAATTGAATTGGCACATACTACTGGAGATCAGCTGTCATTTATAAAGATACTATGAGGCTTAAAATGCAAGGAAATGAAAGATATTAATTGTCCTCCTTTAAATGAGCTCCAAAATGTTGAAAGAAGAGAGGCATTTCTACTTAAAATAAAAAATCTACCTTTTTTAATAGCAGATAATTCAGATATGCACCAAGCTTGCCCGACTTCATTTAGTTTTCTTTCTAAAGAGCAAATTGCAGTTTGTCTCAAAAATCAAGAGTTGCACTTCAGGATCACTTTATCATAAACAGGGAGCTTTTATGTAATCAACAGCTTGCACAAGCTTATTTTCTTCCTGAAGTTTGGTCTCCTTATTGCCCACCCTTTGCACAACACTAAGAAAAAAAGGTGTTGTATCAGGTGGGCCTTGTCTCTTTTTGGAAAAGACACCAGCTGCCTATCAATTACTGCATCGAACTTAAAACTCCCCAAACAGAGTTAAAACTCTGTGTGGCCATTTGTCGCTTGTGGGTTGGGTGCAGGTTGGTGCTCTGTCAGATCCACTGTCCCCTCACATTCCCATTTCCATGTTCTCCATGCAGGCTTTTGTGCATATTCCAGTGCTCCTGACCCATATTTCAGCCTCACATGAATTACCAACTCACAAGGCTGCAGCAGTTTTAATTTAGCATTAGATAACTGAGCAGGAGAGAACAAGGAAAACTTCCTGCTTTAAATTGAACACCTTCTTTTGGTCCTCAAGTCAGTATTACACCAGTGAAGAGACATGCACAGAGAGCACACTCCTCAGGACAGAAGTCATCTTTGTGACTTCTTCATGGTAAAGATTTAAGTATGGTGCTGTGAAATAGAGAGAAAAAGAATGCCAACATCGGGCACAAGGTGGTTCAGCTGATACTGTACTGCCTGCTCTTGAAGATGAACAACACTCCAGGCATTCAAGCTTTACAACCAGAAAATTACAACCTCCATTTCCCATTAATCTCCTGAAATCTGATACCCATTTGCAGCTCAAGGCGAAAAAGAAAAAAATAGTTAACTTCAAGATTTACAAATCCTAGCACAACAGGGCTCTAAACTTGGTAAGGGTCCCTGGAGCCTGCTACTTTCATACAGCTAATAATTTAATAAAAGCTGCCTACAACTACCTGTTTTTTTGCCTCCAGAAGCGGTTGGAGAAACCAATGGCTTCTGTAACTTTTTTCCCCTTTCTTCTTTCTTTTGGATAACAGACATCTGGCAGAACAGAGATGAGCAATGGGATTTTCTCCAGGATCATGACCCGGAGCTGATCAAAGAAGAGAATCGGAAAGATGTGGAGGAGGAGATCAGAGTGCAGGTGTGCTGACAATAGTAAGAGGACACTAATAATGTGCATCGCCTGTGTATGTTTCTCTACAGCTGTAAGAACTGGCCCTGGCACAGACCTTACCTCCTTCCAGAGTCCCTACTATCTGTTCTTTGCTTTAACACTTGTTTAGCTGAACATTTGTCTGAGGTGTGGTGACAGAACAAAGTACTTAGAAAAATTTGACTGTGTGTGTCTGGACAGGTTGACAAAGTGATGCAACAGGAACTGGAGAATCTCAGGCTGGCTGTGGACGGAGAGGGGAGTGGCAAACAGAAAAAAGGAAAAAAAAGTGAAAAGGTAAGAGCAGCATGCGTGAGAATTCAGAGTAAATATCGGTTCTCTGCCCAGATACACTCGTGTTCAGTGCAAACCCTAGTCCCACAGATACCAATATCAAAACGTCCACCCTAAACAATTACAGAATCTCAAGTCAGAAGGTGTTTAAAAATCTGTTCACCTGTGACTTTCTTCAGGGCTTTTCCTTTAGCTATTGTTATTCCTTAACCTTTACGAATATTGCTTAGGACAAGAAGAACTTTTCCAGAGATAAATCATTACAAGATGAGATTTTCAAGAGGGATACACACCCTGTTGAAATCTACTGATCCAGTCAAACAGGAAGATCCAGAGAGTCCCTCTCTTTAAGGTGACAGGTTCAGATTAATACAGTTTTCCAAGGAAAGCATGGATCTTTGTGCCAGTAAGTTTTCCAGCTGCTTGTTATTTTCCTTCTAAATGAGGACTGATTAACGTGTTTCAAAACCATACACACACACAAAAAAAATCACTTTGAATGTCTTGCTATAACCTTTCATTTCTCTGTAAAAACACAGATCACATACAGTCAGGTACATGTCATTTAACTATGGTACTACTTTACTGTTGAAGGGTTTGGGAACTCACAATTAAGTTTATTTAAGCATATAAAGTAGGTTAAACAAGTACATTATTTTAATGTGTGTTACCCACCGAAGCACAGCACACATGTTCACATCTAGTTTCAGACCATTACCATATGCAGAATTCCACAGCTCATGGTCCTCCGAATTCCTTACCCAAGCATTTGAACTATAGATCATGTCAGTGCAAAATAACTCAAAGCTTACAGACCCTACCATTCAATCAGCAAATCCACTTAAAATCCTCAGGGCAAATAGCCAACTCTAATCTCATGTTATATTTCATTTCTATAATCCCTTTAGCATGCAAATACTTGCTATTGCAGTCCTTCTACTCAAATTATCTTTAAAAATGCTCTTTCACCTGACAAAGGTGCAGGGGCAATTTACTAATGCAAGACTGATACCAGTTGGATTGCTAAGTCTGCTTCAAAAATAGGGAGGCTTCAGATACGCAGAAAATATTGCAACGATCTTCCCAAAGTTGTCATGGGCAGATGCATTTAGGTCAGCTGGTCAAAACTGATTCCAAATGTCACATTGGAATTGTAAAGCTTTATGTTAGGGTTGTTGGTTTTTTATTTTCTTCAATATAGTCCTGGAATGGATTTGGGTGTGGGAGGTTGTTGAAGTTTTGTTTTCCCAAGTTGTGCCAGTAGCCTGAGAGAATGAGGGAGGGGAGAAGAGGGCAAGAAGTAGTAATTAAATAATACATGTTCCCTACAGACTCTTCTCGTGGGGAAAAAAAAAAAGTAAAAAACCCCCACGGTTCTATTTTAGGGGTAGAGAACAGAAGGAGATATCCAGTTTTAGTCAAAAAACATCTTTCCCTGTGCAAGGCTTTTTAAAATATGCAATCAGCATTGGCAAAGGCTTATTCTAATTAGTATTTGCATAATATCTCAGACTGTAAACCAATGCAGTGTGTGCAGACCTGTGCACACAAGAAAACCGATCTTGTCCAAGAAGAATAAAGTGGTCTGGAAAGTTTTAGAAGCAGCTTATTGATTTGTTATTCAGTGAAACTCCTCTACTTTTTCAAGGCTTGTGTTACCACATCCTGGGTCCCATACATCTGCCCTCTGAACTATTAAATGTGAAATAATGGTAGGTTTGGATTCTCATTGTACCCATTAACACATCTGGAGCACAATGTAAAACATATTTTTTTTTCCCCTCCCAAGAGGGATATTCTGCAAAGAAAAATCGTTCTCAGGAGGATTCAACATTCTTCAGAGAATACACACCTTTTTCTGCACTCTGTCAGTGGGGAATGGGCAGCAAGGGTAATTACTTTAAGTGAAATCTTACAAGTGGAGTTTTCTGTCTAGGGACACTTGCCACAACTCACAATGCCACATTTGGCCTCCTCTGTTTTGAGAAGGGATTTCTTTTACTCTCTTTGCAAGAAGATACCACAGTAGAACTAGGGCTTCTTTTTGTTGTCAGGAATAGTCACCACCCAGCGGTAGATGTCATCTGCCTTTTCAAGCACAGCTTAGGATAACTAGTTTACAACTCAAAAAACAAACAACAAACCAAACAAACAACAAAATAATCACACAAAAACCCCCAAACCAAACAAACAAAAAATCAAAATCAAACCAACAAATCACAACACCGCACACAAACACCCACACCAAACTTCTGTTAAGTCCATATTTTAAAAAAAAGGTCTGCCTGACACATAGGAAATAATTTGCATTTGAAGTCCTGTTTGGAAGTCCCTTCTGTGAGGAATTCATTGAGGACATTTGCGAATTGGACTGCAAAGGGAAAGGATAAGCAAGGTAATTGCTCCTTCCCAGTCAGTGTTTCAGATGGCTCAAGTCTTAAACAAAATTTAAAAGCTCCAAGCATATGTGTAGGGCACTCCTTTATTTTCATATACCATGCTTTCTAGGCTGAACTTTGTCACTTGCTCCCAAGCCTTAAAATACTACTTAATACTAAAAGCTGACACTTAGCCTTATCAAAAATTGCTCTTACTGCCCCCTGAGATAAAAACCCTATTTGCCGCCTTTGTGGAAGAATCATTGTGGGTGGAAGGACAAATTGCTTTTCTTATTACAAATGGGTGTCCAGACCATTAAGCTGGTCTGGAAATAGCTAAACTAATTAGATTGCACCTAATATGCAACAAGCCATGCCACTATCATTTGAGGCACAGATGTCATATGCCTCTATCTGTGTTGGAAGCATCTCACCCCACAGATTCTCCCACTGTTATTTGTCCTTGCGGTCCAGCATTGACAGGGTATAGAGCACAAGTGTCCTCGTTCAGAGATGCTATGCTGGGCTCCAATTGCTCCCAATCTGATGGCTGTCACAAGAGAGGGAATGAGGACACAACAGAAACAAAAGGATTGCGGTTCAGCTCTGCTGCAAATTGCATTTTTCTTCACTACGCACGGTGGCAGCTTGTCATCTGCGCAGCCACGGATCAACAAGCTGGGATTGTAAGCACCTAGGTGAAGACAGTGAGATTTGCCTCCTAGTGAGGGATATGGCATCGATGTCTATAAAGGCTGGTAAAAAGATATCAGGAGGTCCAAGTCCTCATGCAGCCTAGCAGAGCCTGTTAAAAAGCACCTGAAGCAAAAGAGAAAGAGCAAGCTTTTCCCAAAGTATTTGCTTTCTAGAAGGTTTGTGGCATCCTTGTGCCAGCATAAATGTTTAGTGAAATGTTTTTCTTCTGAGTCCACCCCTTTCTGCTGACAGCCAAAGCTTCTGATTTGGGTGGCTCAACACAAGCCACCCACTTTACAAGTATTTCTTCTAGATGGGTGTTATGTACCTAACCATGATACCCAGAGGGCTTAACAGACAAAGGTGTTTCTCTTGGGAATCTGCAGCCAAGTAAACCGCAACAGACCTAGCTTCTTTAAACTGGCTTTCTACCCCACGTAAGAGTTGACAGATCAGCTCTCTGCAGTTACTGACCTGGAAGTTACATTTAAGTGCTTATCAGGGTGCTTTTTATCAAGCCCATTGTGCCGCTTTTCCTGCTCTGCTCCCCCAAGGATTAGTTTTGGATCTAACTGCAGGTAAAGCAACACATTGCAAATCAACACACCCACATATAGACAAAGGCATGGCCAGAATTCAGAAAAAGGCGACACGAGAACCTAAGTGTGTAAAAATTGCTTCTGAGATAGGCCTTGCTAGCATCTCAATGCAGCCTTGAATATCCCTTTTGATGCAGCTGAGCAGAAGCAGAGAAAACCACAAGAGGTTAACTACAACAATGGCTATAACAGAAATATTGACATCAGCTGGGAGACTTGATAAGAGCAAAACCACAGTGTATAAGGCCAGAAGATGGGCTGGGTCAGAACTGAGAAAAGGCTGGATTTGAGGACAGTGATTGACAATCCCTGTTGGATTTTCTGGAGCTGATGGTGATTAATACCCAGAGCTCTCACCCAGCTGTGGGGGCTGTAGCCTCTTTGGATGCTGTAGCTAAATCCAACAGGGATTACAGGTCAGAGCCCCTCATTTAGGCAAGAACTTAATCATCAGTGGGAACACCTTTGTCTAAGGGCTTTTTCAGTACGAGTATCGGAAGCTGCTCTCTATTATCTTGACATTGCCAGAAAAGACTTCTCAATCCAGAGCAGATGCACACAAACCTGCACTCGCTCCATCTCCCACCCAAGCATCACACATGATGCAAGGAATCCACTCAAACACCGTATAGACTGCTGCTTATACACTGTCATTTCCCTTAAACCACAGGAGTACTTTCCTCTCGTTGCTTTTCCACATACTTGGTGGCAGTAGCTGCAGACAGCCGGTGGCAGCGGGACTTGTGTGATCACAGCCAGAGCGTGACACAGATCCTGCAGTTCCAACCTGGAACAGTTCCCTCAGTGAGACACTTTGGCTGCCCTCTCCTCCCTTCTGGTGCCAGAGAATCTCTGATCTGGAACCTGGTCTGAAATCAGGTCCGCGTTTGCTTGTAGCAACCTCTGAGCTACTCAAAACGTTTTATGAGCCCACACAGTAAGACAAGACAGCACACTGAGCATGGAAGACAGTCTTCTGTCATCTGCCAACTAATAACTAATGCAGTTCACTACATGTGACTTATCAAAGCAGAAAATAACCGAGTAAATGGATGGCTACGCAGAAGCTAGACTGACATTTCAGAGATAGAAACAAGGAGATATCCATTATAAATGATGAGCATGTTCACATTCATTAAACATTATCATTTTCTAAATAAAAGCAGTTCCCAGTAAGACATTTTGGAGAAAAGCCATTGTCTACATTTCATATTTCCCCTTATCGCATATCTCAGTGTTTGCCAAATTTCCCATAAATGCTGATGCTAATTAGGAAAACACATTTTCCCCCCTGCATAGTTCATTTTTGTTTTGCTCTTGAGTTATTTTATTGGTGAAGCTGCCTTGAGGACAATACCAGTTGGCCAATAAATTCAGCATATGCTTAGTGTCTTTACATAGGTGGAAATGAGCTTTTCTTCCCAGTCAGATCCCATGATATGCAATTTCTAGCTTGTTAGAAGAAAGGTTGAAAAGACAAAGCTGGAGGAACACCAGAAATAAACCACTGACAGTCTCAATATTTCCTCAGTTGTTAAAACAGCATGGCATATGCTTTGTTCTCCCATTCCTTTTCTTTAAAAGAAAACCCCACTGGCACATTCTAATGAGCATTTGCTGCCAAGCTTATTTATGTAAAGAAACCTGAGGTGTAGTTCTGCAGAAACAGAGTTGTTTGCATTATTCTATCCCAAAACTTAAACACGTCACCATTTCCTAGTTAGCTTATCCATATAGCTCTGGGTTTAATTTGCATTTTCAACTAGATTATCTTTTTTGCTTTGTAAACAGTGATTGAACTATAGGTTATTTACATTGCAACTGTCCCTGAGAACTTAAAATTGATGTATTCCTGAATACTGCTGATCCAATTTTAGGAAAAAACAGCATTTTCCAGCTAATTGGATAGGATTTTTTTTATCTCAACAACATAGCCTCTAGAGCTCTGCAGAAGTATTCACTATTAAAAAAATAAAGTAAATGACTGTATTCCCAGGAAAGAGAACATAAACTTTTGGAAAGAATAACCTGTCTTGATCAACTAAACATTTAAGCACATGCCTAAATGTAAGCCATTGAAGTCCCAGGGTACTTAAACACTGCTGTGTAAGTAGTTCCACAGAAGTAATTCTGAAGTGCTTTGCAGAACTTACATATAGACACCAGTGGTGGGCACTAACATGGATTAACGATGTCCTCTCCACTGCTAATTACCCCTAACCATATTTATGGCTTGTAAGCTATAATTAATGGAGGGGCTTGACATATACTGATTCAAGTATTTCTTATTTATGTTTTCCATAGACTTTTTGCAGTAGGTAAAGTAACTGGTCTCATAAGACTTGAAATCTTCCCATAGTGAAAGTGGTGAAAATATCAAGAGAAGAGCAGGTCACATTTTTCTGACCTCTTCAGGCTTCTTCCCTGAGGCATGAAGGAAGAGAAGGCAGAAAGGTTGTCTGATGGTTAGGAGGCTAGCCAGAGACTCAGGAGGGTTGGTTTCAGGTCCTGGTCCAGCTATAAGCACCCTGGTGTGACCATAGGGAAGCTGCTTATATATTTTACCCCAATGTAAAAACAACATGAACAGTCTCTGGAGCAACTACTTGAACCCCATGCCCTTTTTCCTTCCTGCTTCCCTCTCAGGTAAGGGCCATGTTCCTTCAACCAGATTCGTGCCCCAAAAACGAGGGAGAGAAGAATTTTTGTCTTGGAGCAAATAGCCCTGAGGTTCTTTTGTATGCCGCCCCACCAGAAGGAGCAGGACTGATTGCTTCTGAGTACAGTGCTCAGGGGCACTCCTTCGGGAGGTTACAGCTGCAGTTGAGGTATATATGCTCCCCACGCAGCTATATCCTAGAAGGGAGCAACACCCACCAGGTTACTTCATGCAAAATCAAGTTCAACAGCACCTGCCACAGGATCTGCATGTGATTCATGGGCTGGACACAGCTCCTCAACCCAGGGCTGCTTCACCTCTCCTATGCCTTGGTGAGGCACTTATGAATGGAAACATCTACCACACTTTTATATAATAAATGGGTACATGACTTCTTCCCTCAGCACATTCAAGAATATGCTTTTTCCCTTTGGGTTCCTTCAGTAACAAGAGCCACATTCAAACACAAACATTTACTGTTCTGGCCCTCACTTTGCTTCTGTACATTCAAATATATATATATATATATCTGTATCTATATATCTATATCTATCTATCTGTTCTAAAGTCAGTAATTCCTTCTTGTTTTTGTGGTCCTCAGAAAAAAGCAACAACTGGGAGGAAAAAGATACCCGAGCTGGAGCAAGATCTAACTCCTGACAGGTAGAGAACACCTGTGTACCCGAGATTCAGGCAATGAGAGGCTGCATCCTCTTTGCCGCCAACCCTTTTAGCTTTTAATCACACAAGGAGAATCTCAACATTGCTACGCTTACCAGCATCAGGTGCTCTACAATAAAACCTCTTTATTAACAGCTATAAATATCCATCAACAGCTTAGATGATAAAAAAAAAATTCTACAAACCTGAAGCACATACACTTTAGCTAAACCCTTTTTTGCATTCCCAGTGAACACCACAAGCTTGCCACTGCTCCTCCCCAGCTGATGGCTTTGCAACACCAGAAATAGCAGAGCAACAAAACTACTTTAAAGCTACACAACACAGACCTTGTTTTTCCCCCATCTTCAACAATACATACAAATTAAGATCATGATTCTGCAACACACACCACTGGGGCCAGTCTCCATTAAGCTCACTCAGGTTAATTCCAGTATGTAAAGCTCGGCACATTTAACATTTAGGCAGGATATTGACCCCGTTTGCCTCTTTGCCATCCTCTCTGCAGGTGCAGAAGCACCTGGCAGTTTTGTTGACTGTCAGATTTTCCATCCCAGCTGAAACCTGATAAGGGAGGCTGCAGACCAGCCCCTGTACTCCATAAATCACCCTTCATGTCTGAGGTATAATGTACATGTCATAAATCAGCCTTGTTTATCAATAAGAGTTCTAGCAGACCTGGCGATTTCTTGTGTACCCTTGCTCTTTTAAGCACCCTTATTTGTAGGATTTGAGGGGATTTCTTTGTTTGACATTACATTTTCAATGAGCTTGTGATGCATTCACTGGTAATCTGACCATTTTTCAGCTGTACACATAACACAGACACCTACGCAGAGGTCTTGCTACTGGGACAAGTGCAGGGCAGGACCCAGGAGAGCAGGGTGGGGAACAGCATGAAGACAAACACACTCAGTCGCTGCAGGGGGGAAGCGCACAGGTTTCACCCCACAAATCCGTTTGTACAAGACATGCACAGCAAGACCTGGACTAGATCATTTGGGTGCTAACCCTACACAATCAGTGATCTCTTTACCTGCTTTACATAAGAAAAACTCTCCAAGCAAATATTTAAAATACATGTGTCATGGATTATAACAGAGCATGACCTCTCTTACAAGAACAGTGCCAAGCTAACAAGTATGCATATATTCTGTGCTTTTAAAATTACTCTTGCACATACCTGCTTCTTATAAACAAACTTAATACAACATACAACCATTTAAGAACACAAGCTTTTTAGTAGCTGGCTTTTAATCAGAGTTTATATGGCATTTTTGGCTCTAGTGCTTTGTTCTTCCCTGCTGAGCGGGGAAGGGGGAAGCGTTTCAGAAATAACCAAGAAAAGCTCAGGTTCATCTCATTTCTGACATGGTAGAGGGGGCACAGGGGGCTTTAGTCAGAGACTGATCACATCACACTTACTTGGAGGAGACTAAGGGCATGCATCATTAAGCTTGCACAGTAAAAATAATAAGACAGGAAAAGTAGAAGTCATGCTCCCAACAGAACTGTCAGGTTAGTCCCGTTCTACCTTCTGCTTGTTTTATGATGCATACTCCAACATAAAATCACTGAGAATAAAAGCAAGAGTCAGAGTGGCAAAAATCAACGTTGTTGAAGGTGTGTTAAGTTTTGTGTTTCCTTATTACTACTCCTATATTAGTTGTGCCACTAACACTGCATAAACATAAAACTCCCCAGCTGAAATGGAAAAGGGCTGTAGACTTCAAATTACATATATGGTTTTATTAGCCAGCTGAGACTTACTATTAAATATTTTTATTGTAGCAATACCAGAATGTCCCAATTAAGATAGGCGACAAAGACAAAAAAAAGCTCAGATATTGAAGGGAAAGGATGTAAAAAGTGCATAAACAGCAAAAGATCTAGAAAGGTTCAAATCAATATTGTTTACACTAACAATATAAGAAAAATTTCCAACAGGCTTATTCATTTCATGTAATTCTTGAAGCAGTATCAATCTGTAGAACCTAATGTCAAAAATATCATTTAAATTAGTATTTAGACAATTCTGAAAGAGAGACTAAGGAGAACATCCCCACGTGAGTAGAAAACTGGATACAAATATAAGTGTGTTAAATCCTCAATTACTGGGAGCTATTTCCAACCACTAATGGAGATAGGAAGAAATGGTTCCACTCGAGAAGTTACACTGCAGTTTCCACTCTGTTTTTCCCCCGATCCTCCTTTGGCCAGCATCACTCTAAACTCTGCAGTACAAGGACCACTGGTTGCTCTGGTGGAGTCATTTGCAGTATGTTCCTAAGAAGATGAGGCTGTCTATTGCAAACAGACTAAATTCCAGGAAGAATTAATGAATTACTGCTAATTGGATAGCTAAGTGAATAGGCATAGTAGTGTTAGGATTGCTATTATTATATAATTTAAAAATAATTTCCCAGTAATTGATATTAATGAATGGGTCTATTACACAAGTCATAACTGATCTGGCATCACCTGGAAATGGGTAATGGAATTGGTGTGAGAGGGAGCCATGTGGTGTGTGAAGTAATAAAAGGGATTCCTTGCTGTAACACAGAAAACTATACTTCTTGATTTCATATTTATGGAGCTAGTCACCTTCTGATCTAAATAATACGTTTATAAAGCTGAGGAATCATAAATAATTCTCAAGCTAGTCCAGTTATTGAAGGACTGAGCTTTTACTTACAGTTCCCTAGAATTTCTGAGTGATGTCTCTTGTCCACAGGACCATCGATTCTCTGTACAGAGAGCTAGTGGAAGAAGGATTACTAATAAAAGCCAAGACTGTGAATCTCTCCGATTATGTTGGTAAAGTACACATTTTACCAATAATATGGTTTTTAGTTTAACCAAACCTCCAACTACTCGATGTTCAGTGACCCCCATTTCCCGTCAAGAATGACTTCAAGAGTAATTGCACTTTCAGGATTTTCCAACTTTAACATCTAAAGCCATGTATGCAGATCAACTCTGTTTCTGCGGGGTGCTTAATTCCTTTCACTTCTGCTGCTGAAACCAGGGCCTGTTTGTAGAGATGGTGTTTAGCTCCAAGCACCAACACCTGGAGGCCTTGGATGTTTTTGGATGCCACAAGCCACTCTGAGGTGGAGCATCCTTTAAGGAGCACTGGCCAGGCATTGGCAAAACAGCGCACATCTATCAGACTAGGGGTCATAATCCAACTAGAATATTTCCCAGAGAACAGCAAAAATCATAACTTAAGCATTTGTCCATTGAGGAGAGAAGACTCACCCTTTTACCGCCACCTCTCTGACTGACCCTGAACTTTGAGCAGTGCTTTGAGGCATATATGGCCCTCAATTTGAGTAAGATGTGTTTCTGCCCAGTTCTGCACTTCATAAGTCCTCTTATCCAGTTTCTGTAAGAGTTTCTGCTGCAGCAAGATGTGCTTGCCCATGCTGTACAGAGGAAAATAAAAACAACGCACTTGCAGGCTGCACTGGTATCTGACACCATCTTCAAAAGCATTTGGTGATGTACAATAAAATCACAGCAACCTTGGCAGGAAGAAGAAAATTAAAAAAAAAAAAAAAAAGAACAAAAAGCAACCAACCAAAAGCAAACAAAAAGGCCACCATTATTTGGATTTGCAGACATCCCGAAGTCACAATGCCACTGGCTGTTAGTATAGTATCTATCTGCAGCAGAAAAGTCTGCATTCTCATACAATCATCTCTAAATGCCATGTTTATATAAACTCTTAGGAGCAGCAGTTACTGCCTTCAGAGCCTTTACCTACTCTGTTGAAGGATGAATTAACAAGTATTCCACCCATTTTATGCTTATTAAAGATCACAAAGTAAAGTAATGGAATATTTTCATTATTCCTTCATTCACCCAACCAGTACCATCAGGGTCACTTCTGTCCAACAAACATTCCCTACCACAGATGTTTTGAAAGCACATCTTAGCCAGTAGATAATAATTAACAGCTGGTAACATCAAACTTGGAAGCAGGCTGAGATTGCTTTGGGCCATCCAGCCTTGACCCTGAGGTTTGAAGCCTTGGCTCCTCTGCAGCATAGAGCAACACAAGGGCTGCTCCAAATTACACTGTGAACATTCACTCCCCAGAGCAGCAGATGTTGGGCACAAAGTGCAGAGTCTGGTGATGTTCACCTGGCTGCCTACAGCCATGCCAGGTCCCCCACGTGTCCCAGCATAGATGCTGGCCCATGAAGACCAAGCAGTAAGGAGGTGGCTCAGACTGGCAAATCCAGCATGTTCTCACTCAAAACTCAGTCATTCTTGAGGTGCCAGAACAAGATAGAGAGGGCATTTAAAATTGGCCTAGGATTTGGACCTAACTTTTTTTTTTTTCCCCCAACAAATACCAAAAACCCTCCCTCTTTAAGGTTCACAGTCAAAGGGTGCAGAAAAATAACTCCTCATCTACTCAGCTTCTACAGGGCTGAAGTCTAAGGAAGGTCACTCACTCCCAGGTCCTGGGTAAAGGACAAAGAGCAAAATCGTGCTACACAGTGAGCAAAGGCACCAAAATGTCCCCCCTCTATGACAAACCGACATCACTGAACTAATTTTCTTGGTGACCTTATCTAAATTAGTCAGAGAATATCCACTGTGATTTATGTTCAGTTGCAATTAAACCCTTTGATGCCTTCTAATTAAATCTGTGAAGATTAATTCCTATCCAGTTCTTCTGATTTCTCCTTAAATAAAAGATAAAACCTGAAATGAATTTTATTCTTCAGAAGTGAGGGGGGCAGTTGCACCAGGGCTTGTCTGCCTTTTTGCCCCCAAATCACAACTCCACTGTCTCTTTCAACCATTGCTCATTTACCTCTGCTCCAGAGAGCTCTTGCGCTTTCCTTTTTTATCTCCCATAAAATAATATACAATTGTTTTTCAATAATATTCACTCTGACAGGTATTTTATGCTAAAAAATAATCATTGGCTACATTGTCACAACTAGTTTTCCTGCTTGTGGCCCATCCTTCTGAATCTTGGTTCTCTACTGTGTCCTGCATATGGACTTTGACAGGGCAAGCAGTGTGATTATGGCTCTGCAACAAGAGCTGAGGCAAGATTAGATAATTAGACCATTTGAGTTCATGTTGGGGATTTGTAGTTTTCTTAGGTTGTTTTGTGGTGGGTTTTTTTGAAGAAAAAAGGTGAACTGCAAAGCAAAGAGCCCCGCCAAATTAGGTGAAATGCTTTAACGTCTGACACAGCAAGAAGCTGAGGTGTGATGCAGCCAGGGGAAATGCTTGTTAAAATCTCTTTTCTCCTTTTTTGAAATCCTTTTGATAGAGTGTGGTTCACTGGGATTGCAGCCCTGCAAAATCCCAAATCTAGAAATGCTTTGCCAGTGGTGTGATTTAAGGTGCTACTAATGATTCTTCTCCACAAAGTTTCTTTGAGAGGTTACTGGAACACCTGGTTACCACTGAACATCTTCCACAGTCTGGAAGGGAAAGTCCGGAGTGTGTTTAACTTCGTTTGCCTTTGCAGTTCACCTTTCAAATTTCTCAGGGCCACATTGCACGATAATATTGCCCTGTGTGAGTCTCTGTCCCTGGACAGTACTGGGTTTGCTGACAGCACGTTATATTGGTATTCTGTGGTAGTTTTTCATTACTTGAGTTATGCACTTTATAACAATGCAGTGTCACATTTATTAAGCCCACGCTTCCTCCCTACAGGCGAGTACAACTACATGGGGACGGCGCTTCTTCAGGCAGGTGTAGAGCCAATGCCCTCTCTCGCACAAGTCAGACAGCTAATAGCGCTGTATGGAATATTGCCATTAGGTAAGAGCACGGCAGAAATTACTAGAGGGCAGAAAACAATGCCTTTGCTTCCTGTCAGTAACGTGCATTTTTACTGGCTTTGACAGGGCTTGATTAATCATAATCTAAAGCATTTTGCAGTATAATTGTTTTTCAATTAAGCCTTCTGAGTGAAGACCGTATCATTTTAATAGTGCATAAAGGAGCTTGCACATGCAATTGTCAGGTATTGCATTTCCATACCATCTCTGTTTGCATGTTAACAGTTAGTGAATGGCAGCACATAAAAGGAAATCACTTGGGAAAGATAATAGCTAAAACAAGCTCCAGTGATCAAAATTAATCAAGTTAAGGGAAGGGCTAAGGTTGCAATTTACCTTTTACAAGCTGGCTAATGTTACTCAGTACTAAACAATACAATCTTTTAAGGAATTAGTCTGAATACATTTTGTACATCAGAGAGAACACTTTTAAAATGCCCTTGCAGTTTTAATGCCAGACCTAGCCAATATCTAACTAGGCTTTGCTGGGTCGGGTTGCTTGCTTTTAACGTAAAATCTATCCCATATTTTACTTGGGAATGGCACTGAGCCAAACTCTAGTGATTGCAAGAAGTGCCTGTCTCAAGGGCCTCTACTCATACTTCTCTTGCATCCTTTTCCATTCCTGATTGCATTTCAGGGAGATTTTAACTAGGCATATCCTCCCCCAGGCTGTATCATTGCCTGCTGATCCCCTTTATAGGGCAAAAGAGCTGATGTCTCCCTACCTTCCATGCTGGCAAATGGAGCAGAGATGACACAGAGCTGCTTTCCCATCCACTTTGCACACCCTCCAGAAAGACCATTGCTTGGTCTGTTCTGTGCATACATGCCTTGGGCTCTCCTGAGGCACTCCCCAGCTCCTCCTGTCCCAAAAGTGGGCTCCATGTGTTGTAGAAAGCTTGGTGCAACAGTGCACGAGTCTGCTTCGTTTGGGTTTCAGGAAAACTGCTCCTTTCTACCCTACAGCTCCATCTGAAGAGTCAGGTTAACAAATAGGGTGCTAGCAGCACCCCTGCCTTCAGCCTAAATGGGGCTCTTCCCATCTAAAATGCCTTCAGCTGGTTTTGGGTAAACTCAAGTGTTGGCTGCAAGTTTGACCACAATCAGCTGAGAGAGAGCTCAGCAGTTACCTCTGTCTGCACTGACCACAGTGTGGTGTTTCACATATAACTCCTCTAAGGTTATGTTTTAACACCATCTAGTCTGGTGAAATCAAGCCCCAAGACACCCCCATGGCAAGAAGAAAGAGAACTCATACATTTTCTGCCATTTATACAATTAGCTAAAACACTACAGGGAGAAGAGAATATGGACTAGTTAAACAAACAGAACATATTTGCAATAGCAGTTTGAAAAATGCCTCAGAGTTTAAAATAAAAATTCTTGCATAAGCCAAANCGGCAAGAAGAAAGAGAACCCATACATTTTCTGCCATTTATACGATTAGCTAAAACTCTAGGGAGAAGAGAATCTGGACCAGTTAAACAAACAGAACATATTTGCAATAGCAGTTTGAAAAATGCCTCAGAGTTTAAAATAAAAATTCTTGCATAAGCCAAAAAAAAAGGCACAGGGATGGTTTCACCTTTTGGGTGATATGTTAGGGATGACATTTTACCTAATTGATTTCAGAACTAATTAATCATTATATAATTGTGTATGTGTAGAAGTGAAAGTTTTTCTCAAAATAGTCACCTGGTGGTGAGGAAAGGTCCAGTTTAAATGCCATTGAGGAAATTGTAAGCAGCTGAAAGGAAAAATAATAGTAGAAGATATACTTTAACCACAGAGGAGTCTGCTGCTCCCCTCGTAATAAATCTATGTGTAATAGTAATAGATTGGTATGGAACGACCAAACATTAATAAAGCCTGGGTGGCTGACAACTTCACTACATCCTGCACAGTGCCGAAATAATGGCTTTCATCTTAGCGCTCCGTTCATTGTCGTTTATTTGGGACATTAAACCATTAGGACACAGTTAGGCAGCCTTATTGGATTTGTTTTTCAATACCTTTCTTACCTGGGTGCCCCCCTTGACTCCCAGAACTTTTCTAGGCTAAGCCATGGGCTCCCTCCACAGCCCATCACTTTTGGGGCTCGTCTCCCCATGAGTCCCATGGTCTGACAGACACCTGTCTCTAAGAACTTCAGTAGTGGATGCTCACACGGATTTTCCAATCCGGCTTTGTAACAACCACCACAACTGGCACAGGACAGTTTTAGGTATCAGGGCAGGGTTGTTACTGGACTACCAGTAGGTGTTGATGAAGCGTTTGACATTTCTTGCTACTTCCATCTCTGGAGGTTCACCTGTACTCAATTCATACAGCAATAGAGCTGCAGGGAAGACAAGTTCTATCACCGTCAAACAACTAAAACTCTCTCTGTGGTCCTGTTTTCACAATGCAGACATTTGTGCTGGGCTTTCCCAGGTGATGGAGCATATTTCTTACAGCCCAGAATGAATTTACCTGGAGCAGCCATAGAGACAGATTTAGAAATACTGAGCAGTCAGTGCTGCTGGCAGAGCAAGTGAAACATAGCAACCCTCACATTTGCATTTGCTCACCTGAATAAAATGAAGGGAACAGAAAAAGATCCCCCTTCTCCTGACAGATAGATCATACCTGCTCTGCAACATGCAGCTGCCATCTTCCAGACTGAGGAATAACATGAGCTCCTCTACATGTGCTAACACCACACTTGGCAAGCGTGCATGGGAGGGATATCAGTAGCAAAGGATTTTGGAGCAGAACTAGCCTAAGTGACCACAATCAGAGTCTCCAGTGCTCATCGAGCAGCAGTAACATTTAAGAGGACAAATTACCCAAAAAGGGAAGTGCAGGCAGAAGTTAAAAGGAGGTAAAACACAACACATGGTAACATCTGGTTTCAAAATCACTGACAAACAGGGCTCCAACAGATAGTCCCGTTAGTTTGTTTTCTGGGGAAGCTGGGAAGCGTCATTTCAGACAGCAGAAGGAATTCTGTTAGCACTACGTGCAACATGAACCCTTGTCCTGTTGCAGAAAGCAAGGACCTGCTCTGATAACAAATGCAAAGCTTAAAGCTGGGGTACATCCTTAACTCCACCTCTGCCTGACAGTGGAGGGAAGGCGGTTGTCCCTGTGCAGAACACCAGGCTTGTCTGTCCGCTTAGGCACCAGCAGAAGTTCCATTTCAGTGCTCTTATCCTGCGTCCATCCTCACAAATTTACCAGCTAGCTACCTTTCTTTTAGCTGACATAGGTTTAGAGCCAAAGTTTGCCCATCAGAAGGTACAAATAAGGATGACTGAGTTTTGCTACAAACAAGGATGTTAAATGTGCTATGGTCACAGCTCTGGTTATACAGAATTGAACTCAAGAACACTTGTACCATATTAAGGAAAGCATGAATTCAAACTATAAATTATTTACAGTGAAGAAAAAAAAAAGTAGAATCATTCCATTACCTTTATGACAGACTTAAATGAAAGCAATAATAGTGCCTTATGACTTTTTACAGGTTCTCAAACAGTCCATGAAAAGGCTCCTTTGGTGAAAGCCTTGTTACTTGCTGGACCCAATGGCGTTGGAAAGAAAATGTTGGTCCATGCCATCTGCACAGAAACAGGAGCCAACCTCTTCAACTTATCCGCTTCCAACATCACTGGGAAATATCCAGGCAAGAGTGGACTGCTAATGATGCTTCACATGGTTCTCAAGGTACAGTGTTCTGTGTATTTCCCTGCGAGGGTGGTTCAGTTCATCCCATCTTTTGTGGAACAAATAGTGAATTGAATTTTATGTCCTCTGTATCAAGGAACATATGTACCAATCACATGAGGGAAAAGCTGCCCAAAGTCCGAAGGACTGCCAACCTCATTTGGAATTCTCTCCCTGCTTTCAAGTTTTCAAAACCACTTGTTGACAGCCAGTGTGTGCACCACTGTAAAGGATATAATGCCCCTTGAGAAATCACTCATAGTAGCCATATTTTTTACATTAACATTTGTGCAAGCTTTGTGTTACCTTGAATATGAAAAGCATCAGAGAGAGAGAAAATTCTGTTCTCTGTTTATATGTGCATCAGTCAGGAATGCTTGCCATGCAGCGTTTAATCAAATACTACACAGGGGGTGGTCAAAAATTTCCTCTCTGGGACTGTTGCTGTAAAACAGCTCTCCCCTATGCAGCTCTCTGTTTACCTATCAGCAAGTTTTTCAAAAGAGGGAATCCTAGTTCAGGATTACATTAGCAGAAATGTATGAGAAGTCTGGAAATGAAAGAAGGCATATGAACTGTGAAGAACATATCCCAAATCCTCTTTAGAAAAAAAAAGACACTATCCTGGCAGGATTTCTTCCACATTTTAAGTCCTCAGCATTTCTGCTGAGGAAGGAAGCTGGTAAACATTTCCAGACTAAATACTCTTAGAAAGAAAAAACACAGCACATACACTAGAAAAAGCCAAATACAGTATTTTTCCAGTGCCAGAGACCTACTAAAAGACTGAATTCAAATTGGCCTTCCCTGGTATTTATCAGCTGTATTTTATTAAATCCAGTATTACAGCAGGTTCCATGACAGGTGCCTCCATCCCCAGAAAAGACAGGTTTTGCAGTTAAAAGCAAAGCAGTCCCCAAAGACCCCATTTCTAGCTGGTCAGACCAGCGTCTAAGGAAAAGCCACAGTGCTGTGATCACGCGTCTTTGATGCTGTAACACCGACACCGGGTCTAGCACTCCCTGAGACAAGCTCCTGCCGTTAGACTGAGCTCATACTCCCTCGGCTTGGCACATTTCACCCTTCTCCACTTAGTTTCTCTGCCCTCATCAATAGCAAAGCGCATGTCTGGCTGCAGGCACAGCGCACACCAGCCTTTCCATCAGCCAGTGCCTGCTAGAGCACAAGGCCTTTAAACACAGGAGAAAGAATGGCAGCTTTTGTACTCCTGTAGAACGTTCCAGCTGAAGATATCAAGATTTTTGGTATACAAACATAATATATACAATAACTGGAAAATACATAAGATGTGTGCCTATCTGTACACATTAGATGAGTATATATGCACACTATGTATATATGTACATAACTCTAGATATAGTTATATAAAAAACTTCCCATTTTTCCACAGTACTTAAAAACAAGTGGAAACATTATCCAACACCTCCCTCAGAATTATAGGGAGCAGTCCAAGCTTACTTCTCTACTGTAGCTCTTACAAAAGCAGCGATGACACTTTGGTGAACCTCTGCGAGTTACCAGTGTGGCAGTTGCTCACAGTCAATCACGTGGAATAAGGGCTGTTCAGGCACTTGCTTATCAAAAGGTGACTTGTTCCAGCTGCAACAGCAGTACTGCTTCAAACTCTGCTCCCCTAATAACAGAGCAAACAGCATAGAGTATCTCTTTCCAAGGGATACTTTATCTGCATGCTCATTTCTCTGCAAACTCATATTGACAGATCACCAGCCTTGTCTTAGCATCATTCAAATCAACTGTGTTTGATTTCCTTTCCCAGTTCCTTCAGTTGTTTCATCTCTGTCCCCGCCACCTTTTGTCCCCATGGCCAAGTCACCGATTTGTCCAATCTGCTGATGATTTTGACTCAGATTCTGTAGGTTCTCAGAGCTGTGCTGGAAGCAATTCCCCATTCACACAGACTCTCACCTCTGCCATTACAATCCATGCAATACACGTCCATGCAAAGAGTCAGCCACATACTGGCCTGTATCAGTGAGAGTACAGCCAGCCACTTAAAGCTTTTAATTATTCCCCTCTATTTGGCACTTACAAGACCACTACTGGACACTGTGTCCAGTATTGGGCTACCCTGTTACAAGATGGGCATTGACAAGCCAGAAGGTCCAGTGAACAAATTCAGTTGTTTCAGCTTAAGAGAAGGCTGGAGTGAGAGGAAGATCTAACCGTTGTTTTCAGGGGCTTCATAGGATAATACAGAGAGCAGAGGCAGACTTTTCCCAGAGGTGCACAGCAATAGGACAGGAGGCAAGAGACACAAGTTGCAGCAAGGGAAACTGTTTACATGTTAAGGAAAAAGTCTGACGAGGAATCAAAGGATAAGGAATCTTCTATATCCTTGATTTGCAGGAATCTACTGTTACCCAAGCTGAAGCAAACACAAGGGCAACACACATTGAAAACAAATTCCTTGACAAGAGGGAACTGAATACTGGTATTTGCCCCCCAAAACGTTTATTTTTCACCATGGTAAAAAAAGAGTCTGGGCTAAACATTTGGATTATTCTAAGACTACAATATACAGTGGCAAACGATAGCAGACAAGCTATGAAAGCAAATAGTATCCTGCAGCTGAGATGCAGTATTTAATATTCACAGCTCTCACCATAGTATACACCTTGTTAAAGTGCCGTGCATGCAGATGATCACTGAAAGATTCACCACATCTCCATAATCAAACACTTCTGGTCATGTTTTTTTTGCAAACAGCAACCTTGATCATCATCCAGCAAGTTTTCTACTGCGGCTTTCCAAGAGTACCTTTGTATAGAGTTAGTCAAGCAGAATACAGACCTTCCACTTAGAGTAGTAAGTGAATGACAGGAAACATGACAGTTCTTTTTCTGTTATCTCGTGATCCATGTAACCATCATTAAACACCAAGATTTAGTAAGTAAGAATTAATGGTGCTCTGTGATAAAGGTGAGTTAACCTTGCACTTTTGATTACTCACAATAACTGCAAACAATGGAGTTTCTGTAAGTACTGGAAACTCTTGAGAGCATAAAGTGACCATTAGGAAACTTTCTGTCCATAACTGAGTGTTGGCTGCTGGCAGTTGTTTCATGGGAGACACCCTAAACAAGTGAATAGCATTGGAAAAAATGAAACTTTAATTTGTTTCAGATGCAAGAGCCAAATTCTTTTTTTCCCCTCCCTTATTTCAGGGAGGAGACTTGAAAGAGACATACCAGCCCTGATCCAAAAGAAAGGCTTGTGTGTTACTCAAAGCAGGCACTTTAAATGTCATACAGAGGAAACGACTTCTCATACCAGAACAGGAAAACACCAACATTTCAAACTGCCTATTCAAAGGAAATGTAAGGAAGATTAATATTGAATGGGAAAGCTATGGAAAGAGGCTGCAAACACCAAGCCTGAGCACTTGTGTTCTCCACAAAGACACAGCAAAGCCTGCCAGGTCAGCTCTGCTTTGGAGTGGAAAGAGAGGATCTGTCTCTAATATAGAAGCACTTCCCAGCAGTCCCCCAAACAAAACTCATCCTTCAAGCATGAACCAGAACACGCCAGGATATTTCAGTTAAGCCACATTTTCCATGCATTGAGCCAGCCTGAACTCAGTGGAGCTCTCTGCCAGCTTGTGCCGACCGATGGCTCAGCTCTCCCATGTGGACACAAAACACTGCTGCAGTACAACAGCTCATATAAAAGATGCAAAGAGTAGTGAAGAATGCATAGAAACGAAAACAAATCCAGAAAGGACTGAGGAGAAAAGGTAGAATGCATTACTCTGTGACACAGAAGTATAAAAATGCAGGTAGTTCATGAGGCTTAACTCGGAGGCTATAAAAGTGACAAGCACTGGCCTTCCATTAGCAGCCATAAGGCAGCCATCAGGTTAATCACTACCAGAGCAAGACAACCCCTCTCGGGTCCTTTACCAGGGCCACAGCAGCACACAGAAAGCACATTGTACAAAAAGCCACACATGGGAAAAATGTTATTAGTGCAGCACTGACCAGGCTAAAAGGTTGGGGAAGAGGTGGCCAGGAGGAAATGCCAGCGGAGGAGTCATGTGTGTGTATCAACAGCTCAGTGTGCACAGTGCAGCCACCTCTGCTGAACAAGAAGTTTCACAGAGCAGCAAGCTGCTGAAACGTTTCAACGCCATCGTTGTTAAGGGACTTATCAGACTGTTTGGTTATGCTACTTAGCAAGTCAGAGGTGACTATCAAAGTGTTATACCAAAAAAGGAATCCTATGGAGTTTAAGATTAAATTATAAAATCCCAGCATTTAGAGGCAACATAATTTTGAAGTCCGTCATTAATTTTTCTCCACTGAATCAAGTCCCTTTATTTATAACCACTGCTGTATTGTCATTTTTCTAGCAGGCACAGTTTACCCTGGTACACTGACAGAAGTCTTTGTATTTAGCATGTCCATGCCATACCAGACTCTTACATTACAGTTGAAATTTGGGAACAGTAGAGTCAGCTTTTCTTCCAGGCATCCCAGAGTAATTCTTTTCTCTCAGCACAGTTCAGCCTGCTAGAAGCCTTGACCCTTGAAGTGTTAAATATCACCAGTCTTTTAATATACAGTGTTATATCTGTGACAAAGCAGCTTTACACCATATTGCTCTAATGCCCAAAACCAAAACTCATCCTATTGGAAGACAGTATTTATAGTTACTTTCTCTCTAACAAAACATAATACAGTGGCATCATCACTATAGCATGGGAATATTTCCCTGGTGAGGCTCCCACAAATAAGGTCTAATTACAGATTTCAGCATCTTGCTGCTTTAGAGTGTTTCTGTGAATCTAAACTACAGAGGATTGAGTAGTTTTCAGCAATGAATTGAGGTTCCGGAAAAATCTTAGTCTTGAGCCTTTTAAATTCCATCAAAGCCTTCAAGTTTGAAGGAGCCTTGTGCACATCTCCCCTGCAAGAATCAAGTTTCTGTATTTTCAAGTGTAGCAATTTAACTGTTAAACTCTGGGTCTCAAGCTTCGAAAGTTTAACCCAAAGCTTTCAAAAAATGCTGTTTGATCTTTGATAAATGTTGATAGACAGCAAGACAAGGAGCCTTTTTTTCATAGTGACTTTCCTGAAGAGCGAATCAAGCCTCTGGGACCCATGAGAGAGGGATTTCCAGCACAGGCAACTGCTGGCTCCATGTGGTATTAGAAGGGTTAAGGAGCCATCTGCTGGCAGCTCCCACAAATTGTTGAATGCAAAGCTAATAAAATTTCAATTACAAATTAATTATGTACAGTGCATTTAATTATCCATGGATTCAAACTGTCCATGGATAATTCAAATGAAGCACTTTCACAGGGGATATACAGTCTGCTACGTATCTGCCAACAATTTAAATTAGATGCCAATGGATTCTGGGTGTCTGATCTGTCTTTTTATTAAAAATAATAATAATAATAATAAAAAGAAAAACAGACAGCCCCAAATACAGTGTGTTGAATTTCATCATGTTGATGTGTGTCAACACCAGAAAAATATATGCAGGCCACTTTATACATTTACATCATTGCCATAAAACAGAAAGCACAGGAAAGTATCTCTTTGAAAAAGAGCCAGAACTGAGGTTATTCACCATATTTCACTTACCCAGTAGGGAAATGAAGAGGACAAAAGAGACAACAGGTGTGACGACAGCATTCTTCCTTAAGAGTTTAAATGGAAAGTATAGTCCGATTCAAAACTTGAGGCTCCATTTTAGAGGGCTGCTAAGCACAGAAGCCATCTCTGAGCCAAATGGGGAAGACCTGACACATTCCCAGCTGCAGTGGCCCCACTGAAGGGACAACACGGTTCCCTTTGAAGTACACAAGCAGAGTTCAATCGTTGCCAGCAGCTTTTATAGCCTCCATAACCTCCCCCTATCCCTTATTCCCCATCACATCACACTGCATCAGACACACAGGTGTGGAGAATATTCTGCAGAACAGCTCCATGGCTCCCCAAACTTCATACAGCTGCATTACCTTGCAAAGCAAAAATACCAAAAGGGGACTGTTCTCCTTAGGAAGCCAAGGCACAGCACCTCTTTGCATTAGCATCAGTGTGTGCATTAGCAGAGAAGTACCCCTTGTCAGCAGCTGAGACATTAACAGGGTCATAAACACCAGCAAAATAGGGAGAAAGCAGCACAACACGACAGCAGATCCCACAGAGTGTCAGGGCAGTCATGTGCGCGCAGTCTGTAAACCTGAGCAGACAGCATGCCACCAGCCCAGCCGTCACTTGCGGGAAATGCAGGCTTCAAGGGGAAAAATCTCCCACTGCCTCATCTCCCACCTCACGTCCTATCTAGCCATGCACAAAGCAGGTTGGTTTTTTACATTTCGGAAGGTAAAAATAATATTTAGAAATATCAGAAAGCCCCAACTGATAATGCAGTCATTAGCGGTGCCGAGTTCAGGAAGGGTCTCTGCGTCAGAGCTCCCCCATGTCACAACAAATTCCATAGTGGGTACACAAAATGCAGATGCAGTTCTCGAAGAAGCTGTAGGTTTCTTTTAGTAACTTAAACTACAAGCTATACTTTCCTTTCTGAGCCTTAATTTTACAAAGAATGCCAGTTATCCCATCTCTGCTGTGTGACTGTGCTACCACATTACACTTCTTTCACCACTTGTTTTTCCAAGCCTGTTTACAGACATCCAGGAGCTAACCAAGTTCACCTGCGCAGTGCAAATCACTGGGACGGATTTGCATTTCCTGCAGGTGTCTGAGCCTTTGACTAGCAGGATATTCAGCAGAAAATACCTGAGTCTAAGGCTGCTGCAGAGCTCAGTTCAGTGACAGTCACGAGCTTGCCCTCTCAAATATACCTTGCAGAGTCTGTGCAGGCTTAGGAATATGCCAAACATACCTCTGAAAACAGATAAATAGGAGATAGAGAAAAAATAATCTGGCCTTAATATCTGATAATAACATCCGATAATAATATAATCAGATAATATCTGGCAGATATTATTGCTGTACAATTTTAATCTGTCATTTCATTCCAGCTTCTGTGCTCTATACACTGCTGGACTGGGAAGTTACCTCTGAAGTTGTACATGCAGATAAACATTCACATAGCTGCCTAGATCCACACGTCAGTTTCTGCAGGATTTTCGTATTATCTTTCATAACATATTTCTATTTTAAAATCCTTATTTTTAATACTGAACATTTGAGTTCTTGCCTTCCAATGAAGGAAAAAGCTCAGTTTTCCTCCGTGGAACTTTTCAGAACTTGGAGGTACCGCTTGACATATTCTAGGACTGATGAGTTACTGCAAATAAAGTGTCACATGCCAAAGATGGCATTGTTTCCACTTCACCCCATCAGCAGCACAGCAAACAAGTTTAACAGCCCTCATCTACAATTGTTTTCACCTCTCTTCAATCCATTTTTATCGTACAGACACACACACACGCTTGGTGCTTTTGAAATGCATCCATAAAAATGAACTGTGGTGCTTTGAAGAAAGATGTTTATGACTTAATTCCTCCTGCACTGGCTGTCAATCAGACACTGAGCTTATGATGTATACGACCTATCGATTTTGTTAGCTTCTTTCCTGGAAACAGCAGTTTCGACTGGGGGTGGCAGAAAGCAGGACAGAAAAATGTTCTCTCTCTCTCTCATTACCCGTGGACTCCGAGCCATCACTTTTGTTGCTGAGCAAACTAGCACGGCTCCGAGAGCCACTGGAAAGTGATTAAAATTTGGCAGAAGAATCTCTAAACCACTGGCGTTTCTATAGCAATGGGGAGAGCGCAAGATGTGAAAAAGCCTGTAGCATTGCTGCCATCCTGCTGTGAACCAGAGGTATAGTGCCTCTGACTCTGGAGCCAGAGAGCCTGTTTCTGTTGACCTCCCCCTTCAAATTTAGCAGGTTCCGTTTTAAATCTTGGACTAACCACAGATGAAATGATATTTTGTAATCCAGAAGATTGCATACCAGCCTATTTCGCTTAAGATGAGTAGCCTTGCTTCTCATGCTATAGCCTTGTCTTGCCCGTCTCCCCATCGATATTGCCCTCAGAAAACCAGGGAGGGACTCTATGGGCTGGGGAAGCCAGTCTAAAGCTGCTGCTGGTCCATCTTTTTTGCCATTGAACTCGAAGTCCAGACTGCCTTTCACAGAACCGCAAGTGAATTTGGGTTGAGAAATGAAAGATAAGCGCAGCAATCAAAAATTATCCAATTTGGGTTGGTTTCTTAATGTTAGATTCCAAACTAGAAACTGTTTCATTTGCCAAGGCTGCTGAGCAGACCCAGCAGTATCCATAAGTGCTGAACATTTCCGGAAAAAAATAAACCAGGCTAGTTTTAACTGCTGAAATATGGATCCAAAAGCATAATTATAGGTACACAGGTATGAAACTGTAGCCATGTCAATCAAGTTCTTGCCTTCTCTCCCCCACTTTCTCTTAGGTGGCTAAGCATTTGCAGCCTTCAGTTGTGTGGATTGGGGAGACAGAAAAAATATTTTCTAAAGGAGGGCGGAAGACTGATGACGAGGTGAGTTGCCCTTTTTTTTTATTTCAGTGCAGGTAATTTCTCCGATCACATTACAACCGATACAAAGGAACAAGTGCATTTCTCAGCTTAGCACATACCAGTATGACCATATCTGCCAAAGCTTGTTTTATAATAGCTTGTCTCACTTTTTTTTTTCTTAAGAGAGTCTTGTGACTCCTTAAGAGCCCTCAAGAGGTCACATTTCTCTCCTGCACCTATACTTGCTTTACTTAAAAAAAGTCCAGTCACTGCTCATCAGTGCACTGAAAAGCAGAAGAGAATAATGGAGAATTTCAAAATATAAGGCAAGAAACTAAAAGTTAAGATGAGCTTGAATTGTTCAGCTCTATTAATTTGAGCAATTGGATGGAGCCAAAGGGAACAAACTAACAAGGATAAATTTCCACTGTGAAAACAAAGAACCTATGTTAAATAGTTATGTTTACAGATTATTTT
Organism: Pampusana beccarii; assembly: GCA_013399365.1. NCBI lineage: Eukaryota > Metazoa > Chordata > Aves > Columbiformes > Columbidae > Pampusana > Pampusana beccarii. The sequence goes on from VWYH01006912.1 coordinate 95,162, forward strand.
CTTTGGGCTCCCAGGAGTCCTATTGCCATTGCTTCCATTCCCTCCTCTCTTGTGTAGCTTCCCCACTAGAAAGAAAATTAAAACACTGCCCAATAGGCACAGCAACTCAACCACCACAGCAGAGAGCAATTCACCTGAAATCCTGATTAGATTCATGCTGCTTGCAAAATATTTTACTTTCAGAGCTCCATGTGAAAAATTAAACCTTTATTCTTAAAGCGAGTCCTGTACATTTAGACTGTAGGATGGACACAAGCCTGTATTTTGGAAGACCAATGAAGCATCACCTGGGATGAGTCTGTTACTTCTATGAGGGCTGTACAAACTGATGGGTGTGCAGTGATCCATGTCATCTAGTGGTCCCCACAGCAAAAAGGGACCTTTCTCTTGGGCTTAAACCTTGACAACAAGTGCAGATGGAGATTAAAAGTAAAACTAGGAGCCAAAGATTGCCAGGATTAACCATCGTCTTTGTCTGCTTTGATAGCCACCAATAAGGGAAAATTTCTCCCCATGCCCACAGACTCAAGGGTATCACCTCTACCCCTGCTATTGCATCCATAGACCTGCAGGTATTTAACAACAGGTCTCTCGTGTTCTGAGTGGGAGTGGTTGGCTCCAAGCTTGAAACCACTCGTGTCCTGCAGTTCGTAGCATGAGCAACATCTGGAGCCAGAGAGCATGAAACAGGAGGGACAGGCAGTGGTAACTGGCAGTCTGGGGAGCCTTCCTTAGGAGCACTTAAAGAAAGGTGGGTTTTGGAGAAGGTGAGCTAAGTTCAGCCCTCAGAAGAAACCAAAGTGAGTGGAAGTCACTTTACTCATCCCAGCATGACATTTCTGGCACCACGGCTGAGAGCCAGGTGAAAGAAGCCTTAAATTATTCAAATACCCACTAGAAAAGTAGTCTCTCACCAATCCTCCCTAAAAGATGCGAAACAATGGAGTATCAAAAATGTTATGTTGTTCTAAATGCTGGTGACAAATTCAGACTTATTTTCACAAGTAAGAGGTGAAAGAGGAGTCAGACAATTGTTTTAAAAATTCTCTGCGTCTCCTGCTAGGGTCAGATTTTCCAGCAGAAGACACGTACTGCAAGCCCAGAAAATGCCAAATCTCAGTTGAAGCAACTATTAACTTCTATCAGTCATTTCAATGAGATGGGATTCCTCTGCCTCCTCACCTCCAAACCTAAAATAATTTGATAATTCTCACTTTTCTAGTCAATATCAAAAATGTTATGGTACCCCAGTTGCCAAGGATGATGTGCGGGCAGTTCAGGCATTCAAAGTTAAAGAAATAGGAGTCATCTCCACAATTCACCTCCCACTTTTGTCCAGCTCAGGTCCACATGATGGCTGAAATCACAGCTTGCAGATGGGATTCCTCTGTCTCCTCACCTAAAATAATTTGATAATTCTCACTTTTCTAGCAATATTAATGTCCCAAATTATCCAAAAGAACATTTGTGCTGCCTTCCAATAGACATAAAGAGGAGGGAAGCCTGACGTCTATGAGTAGCAACAGATATATAAATCACGGAGGGTAATTTAGCCAGAATAAGATGTGTTAAAAACATAGCAATGACTAAAATGTGGATATACTGTAGCCAGATATCCCTGGCAGAGCAAAGATGGCTAAGATTTCCAAGGTAGATATTTAACAGCAGCTTGTTCAATCATCAGAGCAGTTCATTACCAAAAGCTTCCCAACAAGGGAACACCAAAGTTTGGATAAGAGCTTGTGATTCAAAGTTGCACCCTCAGACACCTAACGTACTGTTTGGGCATGGACAGAGGGACAGCCTTTCTTTTGGAGCAAGAGAAGAGCCAAGACTTCTTTGCTCCAAGGCGGACCTACGGTGCTTACAAGGCACGTTCTCTGGGAGCGAGTGCAGTCATCCTGCTCCCCTGGGAACATTGGGTGCGTAGGCACAACAAGGAGGAGACAAAAAGATGGCAGTTGGCACTGAGCGATGGTGATAAGAATAGTTCATCCAAAAGCAGAAACATGAGCTGGAAGTATCAGCCCAGCAAGCAATATGTCCATGCTCCACAGTGAGACCTGAGCCCTACTGCCAAGACATGCTCAACTCGTTATCGTGATTGAGCAATTAGCAAAGTTAGGAAGATGCATAGTATGACCATGAGAATAAAAAAACACATGTATTATAATTAAGACAAGTTTAAGCTAGAAAATAACTGTGTGACTATCCCAGGACTTTAGGGATTTCTTACTGATTTCCCAATTTCCTCTGCTATGTAGCTTTCACTCCAAGTAACAGAGTTTTGTCTCATTTCTTTCAGCTGCCAGCTACTGTAGACAACAGAAAGATTGGATCACAAAGATTGTACTTGCAATGTAGATTCACAGGTGTTTATTATTGCCTTTCAGCTGAGAAGGTTCACAGGACATGGTTTCTTCCTTACTGACATTAAGGAAGGCTGATTTGAAATTGAAGCTCAAGTTTCTCAGGGAACTGCTTACTATATAGTAAAAAAAGAAAAGAAAATCATAAGTTGATCTAGATAGTCAAGTTTTCAAGTAAATGTTGGTGACTTGAATGTTAAGTCTCAATCATTTCTGAAAAGAGGCTTCCAAGTCATTGGACTTCTCTGATACACTATCCTAACCCAGTTATTCACTTACAGCTTTATTAACAGTAGAGTTAATAAACAGTGATTTGATTAAGCTTCTCCAACCAATATTAACTTGAATATAACTATCCAATAACAGATTTTGCTCAATACTCATCTGTTTTGTAAATAGTGGTTAAATATTTGTTCTAAAGTCAAATACTAAATTTACTGCAACGAAATGGATCCTGAATTCGAAGAGCTGCTTTTCCTAGGTTAAAGCCTTAGCAAGCTAGAAATCACAGCAATTAGGGAGTGTGTTTTTCACATTTAAACCATGGGTAGGAGTTGGTAGATCATAACCTCCAAGAGCTGGGAGGATTCCACACTAGGTGACATACTCTGGCAATTTTTCTTATCTGTTAAGGTTCATCAGGTACACAGGTCCAGGCAATATTTCTTCTTGAACTGGAAATAAGTATTTCCTTGTTTAAACAAGTTGTTTCCTTCATGCTTTTCAATAGCAGGACCAGCAGATTCAATAAGGAAAGGCACTAGCACAAACCCACAAATACATAAGCAGAAATCAAGTGTTTACCTGACTTTCAGAAGACCAGAGGCTTTCTACTTAGGTTGGCCATCTAGTCTGCTTATTCTAAATGCAACTAGACTACTTTAAAAAGGACAAAATCCTGTTGTTTATAGTGTGTCTACATATAACTTCACCTCATTAACTGTACTTTCAGCATTCAATAAAAACTCTTTCCTCCTTGTTTTCACATGTACATGCTGAAGATGAACCCAAAACGCCTGGAAAAGATGCTCCCCAAATTCCTTCAGGCTGTGAAAGCACAGGACAGAGTGCTGCTAGTGGGAACCACCACCCGTCCCTTCGATGCTAATCTCAAACCTTTCTGCCAAGTCTACCAAAAAATTATTCTGATTCCTAGGCCTGACTACAGTTCAAGATTAGGCAAGTATTTCAAGTGGTCCTGCTGATTACTACTGTTTAAAATCCATGCGTATTGTCTGGTTACTCTCAGAGCTGACTTTAACCTCAAAATTTGTACCCCAGGTCTGAATTTTCAGTTAATTTCTGTATGGCCTAAATTTTCAGTTCCTGGAAGTTTAGGTAGTACTGAGACAGGCTATCCCAAAAATCAGATAATAAAAGTGGAAGTTGGGAGAACGGTTTAAAAAATACTGTTCTGCTGTAATTAGCATTTCTTCATGAGTTGTATATCATGCACTGAGTTTGTTGCAAGTTGGTTTTTGACTGTAGGAAGGATGAGATCCTATTTCAGTACACACTTTCTATTTTAAGCTTCTCTTTTTACACAAGGATTCTGAATTTGTTATTCCTATCTGGTTTCCATACTCTAAACAATGCACTTCAGATATCTCCATAAACAGAACCATGTCTGAAGGACTGAGTTTTGTCACTATCAAATCCTATTTTTGTATGTACAGTTCATGAGAAATTGTAGAAGCATCCATGATTTTGCATGTCTAATCTATCAACTGGTGGTATGGATAGGCCCCCTCAAAGTCTGACAAGTTCATTAAGGACCCTGTATTCTTGGAATCAGAGCTTGTAACAAAAAAACCCTAACTTTTATTATCCTACCCATGCAAGTTAGTCTAAAAGACAAACTTTTGGGCACGCAAATTTGTTTTCAGATTTGAATCACCTTGAAGTCTGCAATAGCTCAGCATTGACTAGGAAGAAATGCTCCTTATCAAGCTTAGTGATGGGAATCTGTTACTACAAGAAAAAAATGGTAGTTTGTCCACATCTTTCAGAAGTGGCTGGTAGAGGGCTTTTGTTCCCAGATCTGATCTTTTTTTCCTGTGGTTTAATCACAAATACCATGTTGTTTAGTAAAATTTTCTGGGTACTAAGGAGCTTGATGCGGTGACTCATAAGAAGGACTGTTTAGGTTCAGTCTAAAGATAATGTGGAAAAAAGGGTTTGGGCTATTCAGAATGATACTGAACACTCCAAGTTAGGACTCTCAAGGGTGTGTTTCTTCTACCAATGGCTCCTAGCATGAGTATCCCTATTGATCACCATATCAAGGAAAACAGAATCCAATCATACCACTAATCTCTGATGGATCATATCCCAGAAGAATACAATAGTAAAGGAAACCACATTCAGATCAGGGATCTTGCTACACGATTGTACCCTGACTACAATATTGTTCCACATAGTCACCTTATTAGAAAAATCACACAACTGTATTGTGAAGTCCAATTTATACCGCTTTGCGTGGAGGCAGCCACGGTCCTGCAATGATGCACATTTGGCCAAGCTCAAGGCAGGTTTTAACTACCCAGCACATTGTAAATCTCCCCCACATTCAATAATTTTCATAGTGTGGATGGGGAATGGTCTCTAAGCAAGCATACATGTGTTTCACGTTATGTTACAGCTCTGATAAATCACTAACAGATAAGGGACATGAATAAGACCTAGAGAAAAGAGGTGATGGCTGCTGAATTGAGCTGTGTTCACTTCTGGGGATTGAGTTGTCACATTCTGAGATTCTCACCATAAAATAAAAAAATTAAAATAAAAATAAAATCTAAAATAATATAAAATAAAAATAAAATAAACACACAGGGTCAACTAGAGGGATTTCAATTGCAAATTTAAGAATGCCCCGAAAGGTTAACTCTCAACATCTTAAAGCAAATTAAGCTTGCAGCTTTACTTCTTCGACATTGTCCCATTTAAGACAGTGTTTGGCTTGTTCTTTAGCTCTGACCTTCCCTGAAGTTCAATGGAAATATGATCTTCACAGTACAGAGAACTCACCTTCCAATCTTGACAATTTTCAGTGCCTGACACCCAGTTTGAGAACTAAAGAAACTTGTTTTGACAGAAATGCCATGACATAACAAATATTCATAGCCACAGTGCACAGCTACCTATCTGCTACAACCCTTTTGTTACAAACCAGAACGTTCCCATCTATGCACGATGGAAGCAGTAAACACGCAAAGGAAATCACTAAACTGGAAAATTCGTGGTCATAGACTGGTTTCTTGCTATTAATCACCCAGCAAGTCAGTACCTCACATTATGCATGATCCTACCTGCAACAGAAGCTGCAGCGCACAATATATGGCTGTGCAGAAGTAGTGCTCACTGTTGTGTGCATCAATTCCTCTTTTATGAATTAGTGATTCAGCCAATAATTATTGAGCATAGATATAATTCAAGTGGAAGATCACAATTTGCCGAAGTGAAAAATGTAGCACAAAGCTGTCAATAGTTATGGGCACAAGTTCCTAGTATCGACACTGCAATCAAAGGGAGAATAAGGCAGGTTTTTTCTATTACATGACTGCCCCAACATCCAGTACCATTAACTGTCCACCCAACATTTTCATACTACGTACAAGCCTTCGAACACACAATACTTGGATCACAAACTATCTCATTCAAGAACATTTTTAATCTCTGTGCGTAATGCTTATTTTTTCCAGATGTTTTCATAGGGCTTTAAAGGAAAGCATGGTGAGATGGCATTAAAGTTTTACTAAGTTCCTCTGAGACAGACCGTTACTTTACAAAAACGTATATTTTCCTATTAAATTGTCTTTTTGGAAGCAAAATCTCAGTCACTTCAAACATTAAAAAAACCCATTCATGTCACAGAAATTTACAGCTTGAAGATAGAAACAGGTTCACCATTTAACTAACGAGCAAAACGCCAATCACAGAAATTTACACCTGGCCTTTGCAGCATGTGCCTGCATAGCTGGAAGCCTTTGGCTTCCAAACCAGACATTGAGTCCCCATAGCAGCCCTCAGTTCAGCAGGAACAACCTGTGATCAGGGTCACGGAAATAAAAACAGGCTGTTAATATAGGTACTTAACTCTGTACACCCAAATGGGAACATTCTGGACAGATTCTCTTTCTGTGTATGCACACAGGCATACTTAAGTAGCTCTTTCCATTTTTACACGCATATCCGCCTCATATTATGTGCCTGTAATGGCTTTCTGAAAAAGTACTGACTGGTAGCCAACTATAACTACAACTATAACTAATAGTTAAAGAACCGATGTGCCTAAAGGCCTCTATGCTACAAACATGTAGATGAAAGGAACAGCAAACAAGAAAAATGTGAATCTTGGCTTTCCTGACTGATTTCCCTTATTTTCCTGTTTCAATTTCAAAGTGCAAAAATATTTCTCCTGCTGTCATTAGTGAATGTCTTTGGCATTCTGTTTGTTTTATTTTTTTTTTCTGATGAACAGTGTTATGGAAACACATCATCCTGCAGAATGGTGGAGTGATCACCAATTTGTTGAGCATAAGCTGCCTAGCAAACCTGTCTGATGGTTTCACCCAGGGGCACATCGTCCAGGTGGTGCAAGATGTCCTGACCGAGCTACGTCTCCTGCAGATGGCCAGGAAGCCACTGAGGACTGAGGAGTTTGTGACACCTCTGGCCAGACAGGACCCAGTGTACAAAGAGGAGGAAGAATCATTTAAGGTGACATTAAGAGCTATGTTAGCTGGCTGTCTTTCATCATCCCCTGCCACATCCTTGTTTGGGCACATTTGATCTAGAGACCTGCTAACTCTGCTGATGAGTTGGCACATCATTATTTGAAGGATAATGTATGGCTCAACAGCACTCAACACCCATCTCTCCCATTTTGGGATGTTTGCCAGCCCAGGCCCGCCGTTTGCCAGGCAAACAGTCATTATTACAGGCAGCAACTCTGCATGGGCAACACGCCCAGCACACTGCTTTGCTGAACCTACTGCCCGCACCCAGCTCACGTTGAGCAGAGCAGCCTTCACTTGCACAGATAAATGACGCAGGTGCCATCAGTAAAGTGCATCGGTCCTTTTTGTTTCAAAGCTGATGTGTTTGGCCAGCCTGGCTATATTCGCTTGAGAAGGCAGCAAACTTGGACATCTGGGGTCTGCAGGGTGCACCACGTGGAGATGCGGTTTTAAGTCCTTATTTGAAATTATTTCAAACAAGAATCTTCTTCATTTCTGGGTTTAAAAACATTAGTTTCTGCCTCCAACTCCATCCCTCACCCTACCTTCAGGGACCATAAAACTGTGAAGGCAAAACCCTAGTGCATTTGAGGCACATTACATATACCTCAAATATACATGCATCTCTGTGCAAGCCACTACTTTTTCCACATGTAGCTCAGTAATAACTACTCTTTATTCCCCTAGACTAGGATTATCTTCATGTAGTGGTTAATTCTGCTTTCACTCTATTACTTTTGGTTTTACTATTGATGGGAACAGTTTGTTAGGCTTAAGTACAGGTCTATAATTTATTTACTGTAGTGACTTCAGCATAGCTTAGGGACAGCTGAACTGGACATCAAACTAGCTAGTTGAGTGCAACACTACAAATTAGCAGCACTAGCACCCCAGAAAAAAGTCACAACGCTCGGCTAAGGCATTTCAAGTCTACTAAACACTAGTAAAACCCTTGGCCACCCAACAGGGAAACTCCGCTGTGTACTAAGGAGCTGCAGGCAAACCAGACCAGGGGCTCCAAATGGGATAGAGGACTTCCATACTGAAGCCAGGAGACCCCTGAAGAGCTTTCTCAGTCCCTTGCCCCACCAACTTCCACTCAGACCCACTTATAAACCATCCAAGTTCTCCCAGCTGAAAAGTGTCCTTTTCATACTGCTCTTTGAATCCCCACAGTGCCTCACATAATAAACAGGATGCAATTTCTAACAACTTTGTCCAAGTCTTCTTCCACTGCTAACCTAATGATGGTGCATATTTCTCCCAGCCCTGTTGAATACTTTCCAATTTCCATTTAGAGCCATTTGGCTCTACTCAACATAGGCAGCATTTGTGATATTTGGCAAATTACTCTTTTTTTCCTCATGCTTCCTCTCTAAACCAATATCCTCAGAGAAAGGCTAATAGTTCAGTGTTGCAGGAAGGAAAAAAAACCCTATCGTTCCCAGCTCCAAATAGTAATCCATTTGTACCCTGAAACATGAGAGCTAGTATTTAGTATGAGGTTAACTTGAAAATATTATTCCACTTACTATAAATGTGCCTGTTTTGCACAGCACAAAGTATGCGGGCAGCACTTCATTGTGAACATGGCTAAAATGATACTGTCCTCAGCATTCCATGTCAATCATTTCCTTGCATTAATTATAGCCCTTAAGAAAGTATTTCCTTTTATCTGTTTTAAATTTGTTCCCCTTAAATGTCATGGAACCTAGCCCCAGCACCTGTAACACAGCACAGGGGAAGAGGATTGTCAAAATGGCCTCGTGCATTAATTAACTCCGGTATCTCCATCTCTTCTTGCACAGAAGCCCCTCTTCGTGAGCCTCTAATCATTGCCATCGCTGAACCTTTTCTGTTGCTTTGTCCTTTTTGAAGTGGGGCGGCTAAAACGCAGTATTCAAAGTGAAGATTAGCACTGTGATGAATCTTTGATTTCTATTCACTAGAAGCATGAATCTCCCTGTTTGACATTTATATTCTGCCAGCGTTCCAAAATGAATATAAATAATGCAAGATTTGCAATAATATGATTTCTTCATTCAATTTACTCAAATTCCTGCCCCAATTACACATCCACATTTTTGAAATTATAAATTATTTCACCAGTGTAATTGATAGAAATCCTTACGCAAAAGTAATGGTAGTCCTAGAGGAGCAAAGGGCAGTCCAACTAGCACACTAGTTCTGTCTGGCAGCAACTGCTACAAAATGTTTACAAGACATAAGAAAATCCATTCCGAAGAACTGCAAACATAATACCTGCAGCAAGCAAAGATTTTCAACTCTGATCAGTCACTTACTGTAACTTAGATCCTCAGTTCAGATGCTAGTGCATTAGTGGTAAATCTACATTTTTTTAAACCGCATCTGAGGAGTCAGCTTTGTTAATCCAATACAGCAGCTCCACTAGCTAAAAAGTCAAAAGCAGACATCGTCCCGTGCAAACAGGCAGGTAATTTACTGTGCTGAAACGTGCACAAAGAAATGGGAACAAAAGGAGACAACACAAGTCAATCAGCTCCTCCTGCTGCATGCAGAGTCCCCTACCAGCAACTCAGAATAAGCAGTGAGATGACCTCCCAACCTGCACCCACCAAACAGCACTTTCCGTCCTGCCAAGCTCCCAGCAAGCCTTTGGCAGGAATTTGTTTTTCTTTCCATTTCCCACTGAAGGTCTGGAGAACAGCATACTGAGGACAACAGACATGGGGGGAAAATAGCATTTCTATGGCCTCGTGGCCTGTCACACATGGAAGGACAGACATTGCTTCATCACTAGATACTGCTGGGGAAGTAAATTCCTCCCACAGTCACAACCACCATCTTGTCTTTTGTATTCCACTCCTGTGAAGGACCATCAAGAGCCATCTCCAGGCCTCTCCCTGCCCCATGTTTTTCCAGCTGCGTCTGTTCTCCCCAACACAGGAGTAGCTTGGCCTGAGACCATCTTCAGGACAGCAAAATACAGCTGCCCAGGCCGCTTCTCCAAGAGACCAGAGGTTCCTCCCAAACACCTCCCATGACACCATCTAGATGTCGATGCATGAGAGGCTGCATGATGTTTTAATAAGTGGAGTCAGGCTTCTGGGAGGAGGAGTGCTAATTTGGGCAGTTAGAGCAGAGATCACAATGTTAGGGCTGCTCAGCAGCCAGCTGGACATTTGACAGCTGTCAGACTTCATTGACCTGCTGACAGTATTTAATCTGCAAGACAAGAGATCCAAATAGGGTACCTGTCAGCAGCCCAGAGGAAACCTTTAAGAAGCGTGACACCAAGAAGGACCATCTGAGGCCAAGAGAGGAACATCAGGGGTTTTTGTTCCCTATACACTTCCAGAATGCCTCTTCTCCCAGCTAAGTCTCTTGCTGCGGCCTGTCACATATGGGGGAAACCAGACAAGGCAAATTCCCAGGGGAAGCCTTATCAGGCTCAAGCTGGAGGCAGCATTATGGATGAATCATATGGAAAAGGCAGACTTAACAGGATGCCACATCGGTAGGAAAGTTGACAGTCTAGCCAAGTGAAGGGCAGAGGAGACACAGTTGTGGCATTAAATAGCGGTCTGTGGTCAGAGGAAAGACATCCACTCCTAGGGCAGCGCAGGGATGAATACGGTCAAGAGGGAAGGCATTTTATCAATCATGTCAGCACCTAGCGACATTTTAATCTCTGGTGTAGGCAGGACTTCGTTGATAAAGGTTCCTGTATGTACATAAGGGGAAGACTAATTCCTACACACTACTAACTTTAAAGCACCACCTTCTCCTTCATTTTACATTATTTTCACATTGCCTAGAACTGCCTTGTTGACATTACAGTCCAGGAGCTTGGCAAGTTTGCAGAGAGACTATACCAAAATCATTTACAAGTCACGGGACTGTGAACAGGCATCTGAAAGCAATAAACAGGTTTTTAATGTTCAGGGTTTGTTTTGCTTCTTAAGCTCTCTCATTGAAATAAAAACTGTCTGGACTGATTTGCAGGGCCATGAGAAGTATATGCTTTGTCTGTTGCCAAGTTTCAGACCAGAGGGAGTTTTGACAAGAGCTATATACCTCAGAAATAGGGTTGATCATAGAAGTTCTAACATTTCCATAACTATAGCAACACAAATGGCCCAGCTAAGTATTCCTGCTAATGAGACACACTTCAAGCAAGCAATTGCTATGCTTCTTGTTATAATAATGTACTCAAGAGATCTGAGGATTTAATTTCTGCTTCTCCACAAGCCAGCCAGGATTTTAAAAGGTTTGGGGTTTTTTTTTAAGGAATGCTCCATTGTACTAGTAAGAAGTTTAAGTGTTCTCCTTTTTTAATTTTTTTCTTTTTCAATTTTAATAAAACATAAACATGCTTTTTGATTCTGCAGGCTTGGTATGACAAGACACCCCTGGGTAGAGCACGGATCAGAGCACTGGCAGACAAGGAGAAAGAAGGAAAGGGAAAATCAAAAGGAGGAAGTAAAAAGAAAAAATAACTTTCTCAAGAATTTTGCATCTGGCAATATCAGTCACAGCTCTACTCCACTGAAAAGGTGGAGACATTAGGAAAGGAAATTCATCAGAATACTGCACTCCCAAGTTATAGCTATTCCATGAAAGAGAATTCCTTTTTGAATGAATTTTTAAAAGTTAAAAAAACCCACACACAGATGACTCATCAATGTGACGTGTAGCTCTCAGAGGATGAAGAGTTAATGACCACTGACTTGCTCAAGCATTATTTATTCTACAAGCTTTTAGGGGGCAGAGAGGTTCATTACTCAGGACTGTAACATGCCATCAACTTTTAGGCTATACTCATTTATTTCAGCAAGTAACTCTCCTTAAAAATTGATGTCACGTTAATGTCTTTCATTACTTTAATATCCTATATGCTTTATAAAACTAACTGCTTTATATATCTGTAACTCTAATGTGTTACAGTTCTCAATAAAACTATTACAGCTATAAAGACTGCTTTTTAATTGGGCTGGATTGTAAGACACTTAATGCAATCTACCACAAGTTGAATATTTACATAGCCACACAAGGACCAGCACTGTTTCACCTTTTGATGTCTCAACACAGACAAACTCAGATGTGTGGATGTTAAAACACTAATAAGCAAAACAAAAGCAAAAAAGCTGTCAGATAGTGTTCATCTTGGTGGATGTCCTGAGAATCTATTTTGCAGTAGAAAACAGTGCTCAGTTACCTGTTTGCACAAATAGCAATGTATCTGTTGCCTGAAAAAGCCCACGTGTAGCGGAACAGCAGCTGTAGTGGCAATCTGGAACAGGCCTGTTGAGCTTTCTAAAAGGTTGTTTCATGTTGTGTTAAACCCAATCCTCCTAGACCTGCTTCTAAACCCAGTCCTGCAAGCTCCATTTAAGTAGCCCACTGGTGGAAGTCTGCCCCGTCACATTCAGACCCCATGCATGAAGCAATGTAGAGATGTAACCCATGGGATCCCAGCAGCTGTTCCTATGTGCTTGAGCAGCAAAACATGAAGCGCTGTGGCAGAAATGTCTTTCTTCTGCACAGAAGGACATAAGACACATGGAGGCAAAGATTTCCCGGTCTCGTGACTCCTCACTCAATAGAGAACATCAGGCCAAATACCCGAATATCACAAATAGCAAGTGCCGAGAAATAAACCTTCTCAAAAACATAATGCACCAAGCAGTCCATGATAGCATTTGAGATTGTTTCAGTTGACACACAGTCAATCTTGTTTGCTCACAAGTCAGCAATTTTGGGGACAAGGTAATTATAAAAAGCAGTTAGAACACCCCAAACCTTTGGGACATCCTACACGACACAGAAGGAGCAAGCACCACCTTTATGTCAAGTACAGGATCTCCTTCACTGGGGTCTTCTACAGATAAAAGCCACAAACACCTGCTTTCACCTCTAGCTGCAGTGTGCCTACATCAACATGAGGACAAGCAACTCAAAGTACCTGTTTAAGTGGAAACACAAGGCACACCATCCCCAGGAGCCAAACGACCTCTCTATGTTTTCACTATAGGCAGGTTTGGAGGCACAATAGGGGCTGCATTGCTGTAGGGAGCTGCTCAGGTTTCCTCCAGAACAGACCAGGCCAATCTGCTTTTGGGGGAGCACAGCACATTACACATGCGCTGCCAGTTACAATTCACCCAGTTTAGCACTGATCACTGGTTATTAAGATCTTATTGATATGTCTTCTATTTAAAATTAAATTACCATATTTTAAATATTTCTTCGTACTACCCCGGCCCCTTACTCCTCTGGCTTCCCCCGTTAGAAGAGTTATTTCATCAAAAATATGATGGCACGTTACTTGTAGAAAATGTGCTCTTACCCAGATGGCCAGTATACAACATGTGTCTTTTTGCAGAAAGACAAAAGCCCACCAAAAAACCTGCTTGAGAAGCTGCTCTGACAAAGCTTCCTGGGAAGGGGATTGTATTGAACCTCTCCTGCTCATAAGAAGAAATCCGCTGAAAAAAGATGCTCCTGGAAATGGCAAGGTTTGAACAAAAGCCCAGGAATATTCCTACAGGAACTAACTGCACAGAAAACTATTCAAGTAATCCTATAATTGAGCACAGCAGAGGGAACTGTATAGCTCTGATTAATGAAGTGAATTTTCCTCCTGAGAGAAGAACAGGCTGCCATGCTGTCATAGCAGATAGGATAGAGAGTCACCCCAACCCAGGCTTTTTGTGGTCCTCTTGGGCTACATTTTGCTGTCTGGTCCAGGGCTCCCAGGGATTTCAGCCTTCCAACCTTGAGGCTGCATCTCCAGCCCTGCCAAGGGGATCCAAATGACAGGAGAGGACATGCTTGCTACATCTCCTCCGTGCAACACCTCAGGACATTTCTGGTGGAAACAAATCCTTCTCCAGCCATCCCAGCAGTAATCCAGCTGCTGAAGCCTCATTGTGACCCACACAAGGGACCCCACAAGAATGAGTTGCCAGCCCCTGGATTTTATCAGTTGCAACAGAGCAGCTAAAAACTTTGGCTTTCCGTTCTTCACTCTTTCTCTGCAGATGCTTGCTTGCAGCAGGCTGCTGCCTTCACAAATTTGGCAACATATCCCAGTTAAAAATTGTTATTCAACTTCGTCCTCAGTGAGAAGAGCCAGACTTTCCTAAGAGGCAGCAGGGTTTGCGTTAAAAAACCTCGTCTCTGTTCTCATCTGCAAGAAAACTAATTTGGATAATTCTGTCCTCAATCTTGCCGACAGTGGAATACTCCTCTCCACAACAGGTTTGACAGCAGAAAGTGATGTGATGAAAAGACCACATTTAGGTTAGACGTAAGCAAGCCCATTAGCTAATATTTCAGCAGGTTCAGTGCAACCTCAACAGCAAAGTAACACACTGACTGGGAACATCCATCTCCGGGGCACAACTCTGACCCCACGCAGAAAGGATGCACGAACCTTCCACCTTTCCAGGTATGCTTGGCAGGGCAGAAGCCTGCGATTTTTCTCCACTATTCACTGTTTTATTGGAAAAAAAGCACAGGGGCAATTTAACCTCTAGGTGTAGCTTGCAATGGCGGCTGCTTTCAGTGTAAACTGCTTTTTTTCTTTTTTTTTTTTTCCTTTTCCATGGGGATCTGAAAGCTACAGCTGGTGTATCTACTAACAGCTCTGTGGATGCAGGGGGTGATGAAGAGGTGGTAAAGCAGACCAACTCTTTCGCGTGTAGCTGCCAAACCCTCAGTCTCCTTTAGAGAGTCCTCTCGGGGGGATGGGGAGGAAAGAATGAGGAGCAATTTTAATGCCGTTTATAATCATTATTACAGAACGCAGCTACTTGAAAATGAAGCTGTTGCATCAAGCAGAGCCACCACACAGTAATTTCAGTGTCAGCGGCTGAACTATTCAATTAAGTGGCCCTGGCTGGATTTCCAACACCCATCCCACTGTGAAGCTAATAGTGCTGTGACAAGGAACACCGCCAGAGGTGCTCTACCAGGCCTGGGTGGAACACCTCAGAGATCTTTGACCACACACGCAAAAAGTGCCTTTGCTAAGCCCAGCCACAGGGCTCTTGTGCTCTGATTTCCAGCCACAGCAATCCCAACATCCGTTGAGGAGGGAAAAATCCCATTTGTTACACCCTGTCCCCTACTTCGTTTCCAGCAAGAGGCGAGTTTTGGGGGATGGTGGAGAGGGGTGCCAAGCTGCTCTGCCTCCTGATGTGGTGGTGGGAGGTAATCCAGCAGCACCAGCAAAGTTGGGGAAAAAAAGCTGTCATGCTCATTTATATATGTAAGTGATCTAGAGAATTATCGGCTAAATTATTTAAATGTCCCATTACTATTAAATTACTGGGCATTCATTGTAAGAACAGTCATAATACAGTAACTAATTTGGTATTAATGTGAATGTCAGCGTTTCATTGCAGTTATTTTGTACTTCATCATAAGATAATTTACCAATAAATTAATTGGCTTAATTGCTTCCTCCAAACCCAGGAGAACTACATATGACATGACTTTTTTTTAAGAAGTGTTCATGCTCACTCCCCAGCTTTCTGCTTCCCCAAGTGGGAACCTCCCTTTGAAAGGCTTGGGGAGATACAGCTGAGAAAGAGGGAACAAAGTGTGACTTCACTCTCACAGAGGCAACAAAGTCTTGACATAACCCTGCCCTGTGGATTTTAACATGCTTTAAATAAAGACCCTGAGGCCATGCTTGGAGCAGGAGCCCAGGTTTCAGTGCCAGCTTTGCAGGGTCCTGGGCAAGGAGCACAACCCCAGCACTCAGCACTCCATCCAAGCAGGGGAAGCACCTGAGAGCTGTTCTTGCCCACCTCCCTGTTGTACAAATGCCCCACAGCACCTTTGCCTCCCCAAAACACCAGTAACCCCCAGCCCTCATCAGCTGGGCATCAGACAGAGCAGAGACCCAAGCTGCAGCTGACAAACCTGCTGACGTTGGAAATAAGTTGCTATGAATTTGCCACAAGGCAAAAAATAAAAAAAAAGTGCCCTTATCAGGATTTCAGGTGTGCAGCAAATACCCTGCTTTAAATGAGACGTCTGCCAACTGATTTAAACCCTATGAATAAGCCTGAGAAACACAAGCAGTTTACTATAACGCCTGGCACAGGAGGAGTAAGAAACCCAAACCAAGTGGAAGCTTAAGTCAGGAGGCATCACCTCCGTGTTCTGCTTTGTAGCACCCACGGAAGAGCCCCCCAGTCAGTGCAGGAGATGCCTTTGCCTCCCATCAGCAAGCTCTCCCAGGCAGGAGGGCTGCATCCTCACAGCGAGGAAGAACAGCCCTGGCTGGGTAAAGGCAGCAGCCGCCGTGAAGTCACGCTCTCGCAATGCGCCGCGGGTATTATTAGGTCCCTGGCTCATGTCAAACACTCAGGTTATGCTGCCGCGGCCAAAGCCCTTTAATCAGGCACTGTAACTGCTGTTAAAAGCGGTGCCAGCCCTTGCCTCTGGTCCCTGCCAATTTTGCATGAGCTACTTCGCCTTGCTAGCGTGCACGGACCGATTTAGAGATGGGGTTACGGGGAGTGCTGCTGCCTTGCCGACAGCAAACTCCTCCAGCCTGGGGATTTTTGCAGCCGGTGCTGAAGCTCTCTGGCAACAGCAGCAAATCTCCCGGAGCTCCCACCCCTCTATTCCCCGGGAGCTTAGGAAAAGTTTACTGCTGTTTTTTCTCCAGGAGATGGAAAAAAAAAAGTTCTACTGAGAGCCCAGTGGGTAAGGACAGCTGCATTTTCCAGTTTCTTGGGTTAGATGTTTTTTTAATAAATTAACAAGACACTTCTGCAAAGCTCTGGGAACAGACTGCACAGGACTCAGCGCTTTGGCATGTGCTTCTCCACCATCGGGGAGAGATCAGCCCAAGTGCAAAATGCTGCTAAATCTTAGTGGTGATTTACCCTGATCCTGGGCAGTTTGCATCATTCCAGGCTGGCAAACAGTCTGACTCCAGGTGGGAATAGCCAAAGGGAATACATCTCACCCCAACACAAGCCCCAACCACACAGTTCCTGTTGTAGCTTGTTGTTTAAGTTGACACTGGAATTTAAAAAAAAAAAAAAAAAGAAGAAATCGACATTTCTCAGCAAAACCCCCCAAATCTGGTAATGTAAAGTGAAGCTGACTGTTCTATTAACTCCCATCCTGCATCAGCAATTTTCTAAAGAGTGGAAACGTTATAATTGACTTTTCTGCTAGTAGCAAAATGTCATTTTTTCTTAATACTCCCTAAGTCAGTAATGCATTTCAAAAGCCTCTGATGCCACTACCACAACAGGACTTACAAATTAGCACATTTTTAGCTTTTCATTAAACACAATACCAAAAAAAAAGTCTCATCGTATTAGGGTTTCTCTCCTCATTATTGAAAGTACTGAGACTTTGGAACTTCGCGCAGCAAATTATAATGCACTCAGCCTGGGTCCATTGTAAATCAGGGCTTCAAAAAAGGTGTCACGTAGTTGGGCCCTCTTTAAGCACTGAAAATATTGGAGTCTATTTGAAAACGCCTTATGTAGTCTCTCACTAGCCTTGCAAATCATCACAGCACCAGGTAGAGCTTCCTTTTATTTTTTGCCTCATGGCATCAAGCCATTTCTATTCCGACCAGAAAAAGAGGATTATTTCTTGCTGGGATTAAAAAAAAAAAGAAACCTACGCCTAAGATAACAAGGTGCATAAAATCCCCAAATCATTTAGGGCTCTTGTTCAGCTTTGTGGGGCTGTTCTCTCCAAAGGAGAGGGGGGTTCTCCAGCCAGCCCCCCCAGCTTGCTGCCCTGAGATGTCCCTGCCTAAGGATGCTTTTCAGAGGCCACCACTACCACATCACCATGGTGTAATGAAGGGCACGGTCCCTACGTGGGTCTAGCTAATTCCCGAGCTCCGTGCTGAAATGCCACTACCCTGGGAGGACACCGCAGAAAAGCAGTTTCTTTTGCCGAGCAAATGAGCACCAGCCCGTTTTTGTGTGCCATTGCCTCCTGCAAAAGCAAGAATACAGCCCCAGTCGGCCTTTGGCAATACAGCCCTTAGCTAGAGTCACCTTTCCTGGCAGAAGGGGGAAAACAATAGGGGTTGTGCTAGTCCAGGAGCGGCTTGCACCCCACTCCTGGACTCCCTAAACCAGGTGCCACCCCAGGGCAGGGCACTGCCAGGCTCTGCTCCCACCTGCCCAGCAGCCCTGAGGCTAAAGGACTGGAAACGCAAACTCCACACCCTTTCCTATCTTCCTAGTTCTCTGGAAAAAGGCTAAACACATCCCTAATCTCTCTGCACAACTTCAAACAATGTCAGCACCGTGCAGTTTCCCATAAGTGAGAAGCTCCTCTCAAGTATTCATGCTTTGAGTTGCTCAAACGAGCAAGAAAATCATCATTAACAAGACAACTAATTGCACCCAGCAGCAAAGGGAAAGAAAGGCACGAAATAAGGCTTTTCAGGAGGGCAGCTGCAAGCCAGCAGCAAAGGGCATTCTTTAATGTCCTCTTCCAACTCACCTACTTTAGGTTTCTACCTTGCCTCAGTTTCCCCAAAGGGAAAAGTCGACAAGGAGCAACACAAGGCAAGGATTAATACAGACACTGGGAAAGGCTGAAGGACGTCTCACAGCATAGGCAACAGCAGCACCAAAGCCCAAAATAAGCAAAAGAGAGCAAGGAATTGGAACAAGGAGGACCTGCAGAGGAGAGCCAAGACCAGCATCATGAAAAAAAATCAAAACACAGTAACTCACCTTTTCTCCCTTGAAGCGTCACAGCTTCTGTGCAGGCATAGCTGCTGTGTAGACACCAGGAAGGAAAAAGACTGCAAGTGCTGCTTTGCCCATCATTGCCTAAAAACCCTTAAAAGCCCACAGCCAACCAACAAACTCTGAGCAGCTCAGGGGCTATGGCTTTTATCTGGCTCGGTGGATCACCTGCAAATGGGAAACCCAGATGACCTACTGCCTTCACAGCAGGTGAAGCTGGTCAGCTGCTCCAATGGGCCGTTAGCAAAGTGGCCAGTAGGAAAGCCAATGGGGCAAGCGGGTCATGAAGCCCAGGACCTCAGCTGGTTCCCCTCAACCATTTTCTCTAACAGGTGCCCAGGATGAGGTCCCAGCATCCACATCAGACTGTCACAGCATCCCAGCTGGATCTAGTACTGAAGAGAGCATTTTCTAGAGGTTTCCTTCCGAAAGTGCACTTTAGGAGCAAAAATTATTTTGATGATAGCAGTGAGCATACAGGTCCTGAATGCACGGGACAAGAGGGTAGTGAGGATCTCTGCAAAATCCTTGTTGCCCCATTGACCCACTCATCAAAAGAAGGAAAGGCCCTGTGATGAACGGCCATGCATGGAGCTGCCATGGACATGGCGGGGGAGCCAGGACCACGTCCACCTGCAGTCCCTCCTTCTCCCCCATGCTGGGAGTCTCCATCCCTCTCCATCCAGTCCCCATCCTACCCTGGAGCCACAGCACAGTCCAGTGAGAGATGGTTGATATTGGACTGGTTGTTGGTTTTCCCGGATGAGAGCAGTTCAGGTCTGGGATCAAACCAGGCTGCTCCAGCCTCCTCCAGCAGTGCTTCCATCCACATTTCAGGGCAACAAGCTCTTAGAGAAGAGAAGCAGAGGTTTTCAATTCCAGGCACATCGTTATTAGTCTCATCTCCTGGTATCCTGAGTCACACAAGGAGAAGCCACCCTGTCTGCCCTCTCAAGGGCTCCTTAATGGAGTGGGACTTTGGCTTTTTTAATTAAAAATAACTCAAGATCTAACTCTGGGGGAAGAAAAAAAATAAAAAAGAAGAAAAAAAATATAGAAAGGAAAGAGAATGGGCTGAAAAAAAAGAGGGAAAACATCAAGAGAGACAATTTGGAGAGCAAGGGGAAATCTAAGCATCAGTCATTAAGACTGGAGACAGCGTAACGGACCAAGCCCCAGTAAAAGCTTGAGAAGAGGTGAAGGTTTGGGTGCAAACCTGTCCTCTCGTTGAGAGTAATTAAAGCAGTGAATAGACTGGAGGATTAGCAGGAGGAGATGGAAATCATGCAAATGAGCTCTTTGGCCAGCAAAGCCAATAGCTCCACTCAGTACAAAGTTTGGCTGAGTTACACCCGTAATTGCTCTAATTAAAGGTGTACTCAGACGGCTCCATCCTGAATGCTGCTGCTCAGACAGCTCCTGAAAAGGGGTTGAAGGATAGAGAGAAATGCTAAAATCCATCAGGCCAGCCTGAAATTTGTGGTCTCAGTGCTGTCATTTGAAAACCCGATGGAAACCTACACTGGTGTGGTCGCCCCCATCCCACCACCCACATTAGCCTAAAAACACCCAGTAGGGAGCAACCCCTCCTCTCCTGTCAGGGTGTATTGGAAGGATCACACATGTGGGCACACGGTGGTGTCACCTCATGGCTCAAAAACCTGCTACACCCTTACGTGGTCTTCTCCAGCCCACCCAGGAGACGCCTCCATTCCTGAGCCCCTCTAGCAGGGTCTGGCCCTGAGCCAGCATTTAGTTTTCGGTTTACAAAGCCACTCCCACTCCATCACCAAGATAAAGCTCCCAAATCTGGGATGTCCCTGACCCACCAATGATGTGCCACCCGCTCAGCAGGCAACACACACCCTTCCACCTTCTCATGAACCTCCTCATGTGGGGATGCCAGGGGCAGCCCAAATCCCTGGGCCCCCACATCACCCACCTGAGCCACCCTCCACGTTCAATGGGGACACCCTCAGTGTCACCAGGGTGAGTGGGGCAGGGGGTGCGGGGGCAATGTGCTGACAGCTCATCTCAACGGGTACTGCCAGCGTGATGGATGGTCCAGGTGCTGTGGACAAGCCCCAAGAACCTGCTGCCTTGTCCCACCGCAGCAGCAACCTGTAATTTCCAAGGCGGCGTTTCCAGCCCATACCCCACAAGTGATGGGAAGGGGGCGGCAGGAATGAAGGCAAAGCTTAGCAGGCAAACCAGATGGCTCTCTTGTTAAAATGCAGCTGTGCCAAGGAGAGGTCGTAGCCATAATGAATCGGGCCGAGTCCCCACTAATTAACACTGACAAGTGAAGTTCAGATGTGTCCACTGGTAAGGAATAAATCAATCCCCAGAAATGGATATGACCAATGAGAGATAGTTGAGTTTATTCTTCCACGTCCCAGAGGGCAAGCAATTATCTCTGTAACTTTCTAGTTAGCATGCACTTGGGAAACACATCTTCCGATCCATAAATACCTTCCTTCCACAAATACCTTACACTTTCAGGTGTCAAAAGCTAATTTTGCTCAGGAGCAAAAACAGCACAGGATGGCATGAAACCAAGCAAAGGGCTTGTTGAAGCTTGTGGTGGCATCCAGCTCTTCTGTTTCTACCTTCCGTAGAGTTTTGGCAAATAAAAGCTTGATGGATGGCGGGGATGCTCCTGGTGGAGGTCCAGCTAGGGAGTAGGAGGAATCTGCTTCAGTTTTCAAGAGTCTGGGGAAAAGGACTGGGGTTTGAGGAACCCAGTGCTGGATCCTCACCCTATAGTCATTTATAAGTTGCTGTTTGGGTGGTCAGCCTGCAAGCAGTGGTGTTGACACATGGCACATCACACCCCTAGTGTCACTCATCCCAGGAAAGGGTCCTCCTTTACAGGCCCTACATGGAACCTCTGATCCTTTCCACCTTCCTCTTTCCCTTTCCTCCTCCTTCTCTCCAGGATCACAACCACCCCAGGGATGCCATGGGACCCACTGGCTACAGGGCAGCTGGCAAGTGGGGGGTCACCCACCTTGCACCCCCTGTCCCAGTAGCTGTGGGAGAGCACTGGCTGCTGTGCTGGCTAAACTGAGGGCAAACCTGTGCTGTGGAGGTGCTAAACCTTCCCCTGCCTCAGCTCCCTAACAAAAATACCTGCGTTTTTCAGGGCGTGCAGAGCCATTGCCACTTTGTGCTGCCCTACTCACCGCTTTGCTCAAAAAAGGTGTTTGCTTTGTCCTTCCATCCCACCTGTTATATAGGATGGCATAATTTTGTGTGTCTCCTTTCCTCCTCTTTTTTTTTCAGCAGATGCAGGCAAACTTAAAATGAAAACGATGCTCTGATGTCATTGAACAGCTGGTGGAGCCCAACCCCACGCTGAGCCCAGAGGTTTTGAAACTGCAATCACATGAACAAACTTTCTGGCCCCCTCCCTGCCAAGGTATCGAGAGATGCCTCTTGTTTCTTTGTTCTGAAAGGTGGTGTCAAGGTTGGTGGCACCTCATGGCCAAGTCCCTCAGGACGGCTGGTCTCCTGCCCTTCCCCGTTGCACACAATCTTCAGAAAAAAACTCTCCCTGCTTTTCAGAACAGGGTTTGTTGCGCCGGTTTATTTTCAACATCTTCTTCATCACTGGCTGCTTCTCTACTCTGAAGCCCTCACAGATATAAGCAGAGCAGGGATGGTGATTTTTATAGCTACCATATGCAGGCAAGTGCTTAGATTGCAGCCTTTGGACATCAAAGTTTGAGGCGGGCATTAAAAAAGAGGTGTTATGCAGCAAAACCAGTTTTCATGCGGAGAGGGACCAGCCCTCGCACTGCCCATGTTGAGTTAAACCCTCTTGGGCACAATTCTCAAACCATCGCTACCCAGAAATCATGGCTTCGCCCTATGTGTTCGGCCATATGCCTTCTAAGAGAAAAGTGTAAAAAGAGAAAAAAAAATAAATGCAGGGAGCCTCACACATCCCCAAATCTAAGGCAGACTGAGCTGAAAGCTTTGTGTCCGCATCCACTTGTGCCACTCACCCAGAGACTTTTGCAGCCTAGGGTGGCGCAGCCACCACGTCCAGCAGAGATGCTCCATGCCTTCCTTTGCCAAAGAGGCTCTAATATTTTAGGGTAAAAGGGGGGAAAAAGACACAACCCTTACAACCCACAAGCCAACAATAACCCAGTCTCCTTGCTGCTGGAGACGAGGGGTGAGCGTGCGAGGCAGCTGCTAATCAGCAAATGCCAAAACTCAGCGTCGTACTGTAAGGGGCCACGTGACGGAGGGTCAGTCTGAAGTGGTTTTCCAGGCTGGAACTCGGGGTGACATTTAATGAGCACATTACTGAGGGGTTAAATAATTGGTAGGGCTCCCCTCCGCCTTTAAAAGAGGATGCGCACCAGGACTGAATTCCCAGGGGATAATTAACACAGCTGCAATTCTTCAGCAGGGGGTGGGGAGAACGGGAAGCCAAGTATTTTTAGTTAAGCTAAGAACCAGAGTTTTTTATTCCTATAATTGATGGGAAAGGGGGGGACAAAAGAAAGTACTGCACAGCTATGAAGACTGGAAAGGTTATTTTTTTTGTTGCTGAATCAAATTATTTATGTTTGGCAAAGAAAGACCACTATAAACCAGTGTAGTACAAAATACCTTGCCATATCTTATAGAGCTGTTGAGGGGAAATGTTTCAGCACTATTTAAATATTATCTAATTTCCAATAAAAACCAGACAAAATCAATGCAGCCTTGGGACAAGTTTATATTTCACTGGATGGCAGTTTTTAAAGGAGAGCTGGTCTGCCAGCAGCAGTTCAGCCAGCTCTACTCGTGCAATTGCATCTGCAGAAGCACTTTGGTTTCTTTCCTTGGGTGGGGGGGTACAGAGTGTGTCATCACACACACACACACGCACCCCTCAGCACAGAGACATATTCATGGGAGTTAATCCTGCAGTCTGACCCCCTCGCTCAGCCACATAACTGGGCAGCACTGTCACATGAAGCAGGGGGCGGGGAGGGGGGAGCACTGGAAATATAAACGTGGGGACATTTCAGTGGCAGGTTGGCTATTGGCAAGGTGGCACCTGGCTCCGAGAGAGGAGATTAAACATCCCACCCTGCGTTGTCCGGCTGGGGATGGTGTCCCAGGGGGACGAGCAAGCATCGTCTGGGAGAGCCACCCTCACAGCACCGTCCCTCCAAGGTAGGCTTGGGCAGCCAATGGCTTATTTTGTGGCGTGGTGGCCTTGCCATGACACTTGCTCACCTGCTGGTCCCCTGGCCATGGGCACAGCATCCCCTCCCCATGTCTGTGGGGTGCCGGGGTTGACACAGCCGTCACCAGGAGCTCCACCACTCAGCCAGCTCATTTTCATTATTTTGGGGGGGGCAAGAGTGGTGCAAGGTTTAAATCAGCAAGAGGGGTGCAAGGTTTCAATCAGTCACGCGTTGCAATTTGCGCTGGAGAGCAGCTGGAGGAGGCAGTGCCGAGGGCTGCCAGCCCTCAGGCTCCTTCACCACACTGGAAATTTCCCCAGAAAAAAAAAAAATGCCATTCCCCACTGCCGGAGGGCAGCTGTAAATCACAGCGGCAATGCCAGGAGCTCTCGGCATGGGCACATCTGGACTCGACAGATTTTTTAAGGCAGTCTCATGGGTTTTTTGAGCCACCAGGGCAAGTTATTGTGGTCTGAAATCTCCCTGGTGTGAGGACTAAGTAGTTACGTGGCAGCTTAACTTGGGGAACAAGCTTGTGCTGAAATGATTTTGCTTCTGTGTATCGTGCTCTTCCATGTGCCAGGAATGAGTTTTCCTCGTAATGTGAAGCCAGCGCAGACAATTTAAGTCATTATTAATAGATACACTTGATCTGAGGAAGTAAAATGCTTAATGATTTGTTAAATGAGGTGTACTCTGCAAACAGTTGTATGCAGGGAGAAGGTTAGGATGCTACCCCTGCGTTAGAGATTAATGAGCACAAGACTCCTGCTAATGAAGTGTTCATCCTCGCCAGTGTTCAGGGCCTGAGTCTGTGTAGGAACATATCTACTGAAGTAAGGCTACATAAGGATGATCTCAGGCTTAACTGGTTGCAGGATCAGGTCCTTGGGTCCTGCGCAGGGACTGGGATGCTGGGAGGAGAGGTGATGTGCCCAAGGCCACGCAGTATGGCAGTGGCAGAGAAGAGGGTAGGGCTGCAGAGTCTCAGCCTTCCTCCACCACCCAAAATCTCTGCCCAAAGGTGACAGATAGTTTACAAGCAGTTGAAGCCCCTTTTTTCCCTTCAAAACCCAACAAGGGACTTCTCCCCTTCTCCTGGCCAGCCCCAGAATGCTCCACAGGTGTCCTGGCTGGCAGCTCCTCTCTGCAGTAAATCACTCCTGCCTGTACAACAGCGTTCCGCTTAAAATCACGGGAATATTGTTTCGTCCTGACATCACTTTCCACTCTTTGGTGGAAAAAGCACTTGACTTGGCTGGCAGGAGCTCAGGCTCGTGCGTTTGTATGTGCCACTCAGCTATGAGAGGACTTTTTTCCCCCACTCTTGCTGACCCTGGCTATTTTTAACCCCCTCCATCAGTGATGCCATTAATCCTGTCATTACCGCAACCCAAGAAGTGAGTGTTATATGCAAATAGACACTTATTAAAAGGCTCGTGAGAAGGGGTCACAGGGTATTTCAACACACTCTCAATGGCAGTTTAGTGCCAGATACACACACACAGCTACATGCGCCCCTTGCAAAATTAGCCCATGTCTGACTGAGAAGGTCTAGACTGCCTGCTAAATATACCCAGCCTCCAGCATGGGAGGTGGTCCGTGCCGCAGGAGGGTAATCCCCCCAGTGCAAGCAAGGGTGCATAAAGGCAGGCTTCCTCCTCACCACCACCCCAACTTACAGGGTTGCTAATGAGCAGAGAGGGAAAATGAGCCAAGGCTGCAAAATATGTGCCAGGACAAGTCCCTGGGGAAAACGATCCCAGTCTGTGCCGCTCCCCAAACCTACTCCTGCACTGGGTAAGGGACCCCAGGGGATAACAAAGACTTTTTTTTTTTTTTCCATACCAAAGCAGCACTTTTAGGAGGTGGTTCAGTTGGTACCAGAAGGGTGAAGGGGCATGGAAAGGCTGGAGGTAGCAAAATAGCAACAAGTGGTAAAAGAAGAGAGGAAGATGATGGCTTTTGGAGGTTCAAACCAACTGAGCAGTTGTGGACAGGCAGGCAGATGGGCAGGACAGAACTGAGCTCAGGGGGAGAAAGAAAATGTGAAATACTAGATAGGCTGACCTCAAATTAGATCCCACTGTGGCTGCTGGTGGACAGAGACCTCAAGGCAGGGGGTCCTTTACACAAGGAATTAATTTATACAAGGAATTAATTTAAACAAGGACCCCAAGTCAGTCCCCCCATCTCAGCGCAACCCCATCCTGGATGGACACACTGATTTTTCATGATTCCATGCTCTTCCCATGGTCTCCAGGGCCAGGTGGCTGATGTCACTGCAGCTGTGCTGAGGAAACCCACCAAGAAACCTCAGATGGTGACTCTTGCAGTGCAAATGTGTTGGTCTGGGGTTGGGACAAGGATGCTCACGGTCACCTAAAGGAGCCCAGCAAGGTCCCCACTTGCATGG
Source organism: Pampusana beccarii (assembly GCA_013399365.1). Taxonomy (NCBI): domain Eukaryota; kingdom Metazoa; phylum Chordata; class Aves; order Columbiformes; family Columbidae; genus Pampusana; species Pampusana beccarii. The sequence goes on from VWYH01006912.1 coordinate 121,616, forward strand.
GGCTACGGAGAAGGTCCCAGACGTTTCTTCCAGCCCCAGGCTGACTGCACATGGAGGGAACCATGAAGCACTTCAGTGGTTTAACATCTTCCCAAGATCTGCTTTGACTGTGTTCATTCCCCAGGGAGGTGAGGTGGGAGGGCTGGCAGGCAGGGAGGGTGGCTGTGTCACCCAGAGACTCGGGCTGGTGGCGAAGACACCAAGTCACGAGGTACCAAGATCTATTCTTGTCCCTGCCACAGACTTCTCCCGTGACCTTGAGGAAAGGAGCCACAAGCCTCTGGGCAGCAGGAGCCAGGGACGCTCCGCTGGCATCCGTCCCTGTGCTTAAATGGCAGCAGAGGTTGGGCACCTGCTCTCTCCTATACAAGGCATCAGTGGGGAGAGTGGCTCCCCCTGCCAAAGCCCCAGGAGGATTTGTACCTTGCTGGCCTTTGACAAGCGCTTTGCATCCCTGCAGGGATGTGCCAGCCTGCCTCGCGTTGGCCGCTAATGTGATGCCCAGATTTTTCTGCATAGCAACCATGAGACTGGAAACAGGTATGAGTGCCTTAAAAAAAAAAAAAAATGCAGTGTTAGGCAGAGAAGAGAAAAATATGCATTTGCTCAGAGCACACAAATAAGGCTATATGGGATTGGGAAGACAAGAGCTGACTGAATATATATATATGTGTATATATTTTTACCCCCTAAACCCTAGGCACCCTTTTCCTTCCAGCCTGAACACCCATATCCCAAGCTGCTGCCTGCAATTAAACCGGCAACTTAATCCAAGAGGTGCTGCCACAACACAACCCAGTGACTGTTTGACACTCATTGTATCGCGTGCCCGTCATCATCTGACCCTGCCAGAGTTATAAATACAACAACAATAGAGCCTTAACTGGATTATAATTAGACAATGAGCCCAGGAGGATGGAAACAATGAACTGTAAAAGCCATCTATCCTCTCAGCTAGGAGGATCTACACACATGGGAAGCACTGGAATGGACGAGTTACCGGAACCTGTAGCAGAAAAGCTACAGATTTGTCCCAAGTTGGATTCAGAGCATACTCTGACAGCTTACTCTCCTGCCACCAGGTATTACACAGCCCTGGTTGCGGGAGACCTGAGAAGCCTTGAGGTCCTGACTGACCGATACTATCGAGATGTCAACCTGGTTTTTGAGATCAGTAAAAATGAGCTGGAGTGGCAAGTGAAAAGCCAAGGATCTTACGGAGTCTCAGGTACTTTTTCTTTAAAGGCCAGTCCAGAAAAAAAATATAAAAACGTGTATTTACTAACCCTAGATAAGAGAGGTACAGTGCATTTAAGTGCATAACACCGTTTTTACAGAGCCTGTTCCCAGGGTGGCTGGTTTCTGGTTAGAGGACTGTGCACTGCAGCCCCAGCCATAAATGTTCAACACTTTATTTCATTTTATTCTCTTCTGCACATACTAACCCACCGGAGGGACAGGAAAGTGTAAGAAGTGTGTGTCTACATCATTTTTCCAGGTTGAGATGGGGCACAGTCTGTGACTTAGGCACGCTTGCAAGAGGGCTCACAGCCCAAATTCCCCATGCAGGGGCTCAGAAAGAGCAGCTTGGTCTTAGCGGGCAGGAGTAAGATGCTCCCAGGGAAGTGCTACCCCATGCCTTGCAACCCTAGAAGCTCCTTGTGGTCCCAGATGCTCACCGGACACTGTGCATTTACAGATGGCCCCAGAGCTGCTGAAAAATGCAATGCCTTGCTCCAGCTGAGCCCAAACCCAGCTCTTCCCATGCCCAGCCCTACATCACCCTCCCAACACGCTCCCACCCGGCTTGGGTGCCTACAGGCCCAGCCCCATCCCAGCAAAGACAGCTTTTTTCCTCCCATAGATGCAGGTGGGGAATTTGTAGGCTGCCTTTTAGCTCCTGCCAGCAAGGTTGAGCACACAGGGTCCCCTGGCTGTGGGCAGGGTATTGGTTTACACAACTTGTGCCATATGAAGTCCTGCTCCTGTATGTGCACACACCAGGAGACTTTTGCCTCCCCTCTTGCCAACAATTCTCGGAGCAGCCACCCACCTTAGTCAGGCTCTTCGAAACCTCTAAAGCTGCCGGGGAGCTAAAAGAAAAATGGAAAAAGCAGCAAGATGATGTGGTTTACGTGCAAGGCACAGAGGATGGGAATGGCCCCAAGCTCTGTCCCCGGTGCAAACCCCAGGGAATCAGCCCCATTCCCTCCTCCCCTCCAGGGCTGTGGTCGCTGGAGTACAAGCGGGAGCTGACCACCCCGCTGTGCCTGGCCGCCCGCCGCGGCCACACCGCCTGCCTGCGCCACCTCCTGCGCCGACGGGCTGACCCCGACCTGGCGCCAGGGGGGTGCGGGCCCCTGCACGAAGCCTGTCTAGGGGGTCACACCGACTGCGTCGAGCTGCTGCTGGAGTACAAGGCTGATCCCAACCTGCGGAGCGAAGAGGGCCTGGCCCCGCTGCATCTCTGCACCACTCCAGACTCCCTGGGGTAAGGAGAAGGTCCCCTCCCATCAGCATCTCCCTGCCGATAACTCCTGTCCGCATCCCCTGCATGCTGACTCCAGTGCTTCTGCCTCTGTGGGGTGGAAAAACGGTGCCGCAGTCCCCTGCAAGGCTTCCCACATGCTCCCACACCTACCAGCTGCTGTGGGACACACAGCATAGCCAAAAAAAAAAAAGGACATTTCATTGCCAGGCATGTTGCATGGCACAGGCCTCCTTCCCACAAACAGGAGCATCCCAGCCCAGCTCCATATGCTTTTCCTTCCTCCTCTTTTCTGATGATTTATCCTAAAATCATTACGTCCTGCATCCCAGGTCCAGCATGCTTTGCCCGAGGAGATGGGTCCAGTCATGGGGCAGATGGGTCACCCCAACATCCTGCACTCCTCATCCCATGCCATCCCCATCTGTGAGGGATGTCAGTGACAACCAGGGCACCCGCTCCTCCCAAAGTCCCAGCCCCAGGGCTATAATGAAGACATGGAGTCTGTGGGATGGGGAGAAACCCTCCCATCTCCTCCCCCTCCACAAGCCACTGATGGGTCCACTTTGGTTTATAGTTTGGCATAAGGTTCGGTCATGTGCATCTATTCCCTTCTCACCCTGGATCAGCATCACAGAGATGAGCATAAATATTGCTTTGAAAAAATAAGCTTTTGTGCACACATGTGTGTCTCGGTAGGACTTTAAGTGCCTGAATCATTAGACCCAGGGAACTGGGGATTTATTTTTTTTTTTTAATTTGTTATAAAGAGCTCAGCCCCTTGATATCCCAATGAAGCCGCTTAGGGACATGGCAAATTTCTTTGCCTGCCAGCTTCAGTGAAAACCACCTTGGCTTCCACCTTCGATCATCTCCCCTTTAACACACAGCGAGCTGAACCAGAAGTAGGTGGTGGAGACAAGACAGTGTATCATAGGCCAGGCATCAGGGAAAGAGCTCTGAAACAGAAAAGTGGACAGAGAGGAAAAGATTTCCAGATGTAAATATCTCAAGCCCAGGTTATAAATAAGAGCCTCTGCAAGACCACCAAAAATCGAATATTAATCAAATGTTGATTCAGCCAAATGAATCAGCCAAAAATTTAGGGATTAATCAAGCACATCCTTGGTGAGATAAGGGTAAGAAGGAGCAGGCTGGGTAAAGCAGGATACTACAAGTAGCTCTCATCATTAATAAGGAGCGGGTTTTAATTCCTCCACTCAAGCTCCCTTTTGAGCCTTCAGTCTCCAAACCCCAAGCCACCCTAGAAGCCCCAGGATGGGTATTTTAGGTTTCATCAACTTGCTCTTCCCCAATAGAGGCAGGGCACATAAACCAACTTGGTGCATGGAGAGAACCCCATGGCCCACAGAGGTCCAGGTGCCCTGGTTTTGGCCAGGTGCTTCCCAGCTTGGAAGACAAAAAAANGAGCCATTGTCACAAATCTACATGTTATTTCCCCCAGAAGGACAGAAGGGGATGGCAGGTGAGCCAGCAAACAGCAACATGGGGATTAGACAGATACAACGTGGAAACAGCTGAGTTATAAGCCCTTGATTATTGGGGCTTTATAATGGAAATGCTGAGAGACCCTTAACTACGCTACCCAGCGCTATGGGGGCTTCTACAATAACTAAGCCTACTCCCTTGAAAGATCAAAAATTAATAGACATTTCAGACAGGTTTTGAGGTTTCGACCACTGCTTTTCAATCGCAGAGACTTTGCTAAAGTTAGAGACTGAGGAGGTCAAGCTTTAGGTAACACAAACATTTCCTCTTTGATTAGGGGGAGACTACTTTACCTTGCCTTTTTTTTATTTTATTATTTTTTTATTGAGTAGTGGATTTTAGGTCATCCTTAATTTTTTACTGACAATAAAGAGCAGGTCATTGACCTACATAGAGAGCTATTTTATTTTTCTCCCTCTCAGTAACAATGGCCAGAACACCTATGTGCCGGGTTCTTCTGTATTCCCATATACTCGGCAATTCACCATGGGGGCAGGACTTAAAACCTTTGAGCCTCTCAGTGACTGGGATAAAAAAAAATTATCTGGGCTTCCTTCCAGCCATTTGAGCTTCAGAATCCATGAGATTTCAACAAAAAGGATATCAGAGCTTTAATCTAGGAGCTTTTTGAAGAGATGGAAAAAAAAAAAGTTCCAGTAAAGTTCAGTCTTACCTTCTTCACTTTAGGAGCTGTTCATGCCAACATCGGCCTATTTAGTAGAGTTCCTCTCCTTGACCTCTTTTTTACAGCAGAGATAATTAACATGGTGGGGTAAGATGAGTCTCTAAATTCACTGCACTCTCTCCCTGGTGCTCTCCCGTTTCCCTCTTAAAGCCAGGATGATTAAAGGAGTCTGCCTTTATTGGCACCCCGAAAAAAAATAAAATAAAAATAATTGAGGGGGAGAGGAAGAGTTTCAACTCTCCCGGCGGTGCCAGGGGGAAGAGCAGGCGTGGGGTGGTGGGAAGGCGCATCGCAGGGATGCAGGATGTAGCTTCTGCCTCCCATCACGGTACCCACAGTGGAAGGGATGGCGAACGCTGCTGCGTTTGTAGAGTCCTCCTTCAGATCTGCAAGTCAGAAAAAGCTCTCTGAAGATTCCCAGGTTTCCCATACAACCAGGGAGAGCCTACCTGGAGAGAAATCCCCCAGGGCTTGCTTTCTCCAGCCTTCCATGTAGGGAAGAGAGCTCAGGCAAGGGATGAGAAAAGAAGATGTCACCTCTGCCTCTGTGTGACTTGGGCCTATGGCTGAGTAATGCCCTTGTGGGCACTTCTTCACTTCTTATCTCTACCCTGGGAACCAAAACCAGGGTTGTCTTCCGGCTCCTACCCTCCAGCACCAAGGGATGGGAGATACATGCTGAGATGAATCAAAGCAAGAGGAGACTCAGTGTCCAAGGGGCTCCATGCACGAAACAGTGGGGTGGGGACCAAGCACAAGATGGGCCAGCTCAGGGAAACCGGATGGGTTTTGCTTAGGGAATGTGAGATGAGAATAGCTCTTAATGGGAGGAACTAGCAGAAAACAGGAGCCAAGCAGTAAGGCAGGTACTTAAAAAGGCAGCACTATCAAGATAGCAAGGCTCCCAAACACCAGGGAGATGGGCACTAACCCACCATTGGTAGACCTGGCCCCATAGCACCCTCTGGCTACTCCAGCATCAGCCCAGACACGCTGCCCTTTTGGCTGCAGGAAGGAAATGTGACTACAAATAAAAGAACTACGGATTTTAAAAGCCAGTATTTAGCATCATCTAGTGCTAAACCTCATCCTCTGCTCCATTTAGCATTGCTAAAATACAAAACTCGGAGCATTTGCAGCCATCATTTTGGAAATTCGTCCTCCCACTGGGGAAGACCAGCTTCTTAATGGGTCCAAAGCAAGAAACAAAGAGCCCAAAAGCACATATAGAGCACAGTCCAAAGCCTGACCCTGCTCTTTGGAGGAGCTGCTCCCTAAGTTGGTGTGACAAAATGAAGCTTTGAGAAAAAGACGGTGTAGAGAGCAATGATGCTCCTGGGCTGGTGTTCACCCTGCGGCAGTAGAGCGGTCCCCGCACTGGTACAACCAGCCTTTGGCAGCAGTGTTACCGTGGTTCACTAGTGGGTTTGCAGTACCCCAAAAGATTTTCATCTTTTAAAGAAAAACAGGCTTGTTTTCCCCTTGTTGTAGGAAATTAATAAGAATAATCCTTGCATTCAGAGCCCAGCTTGGGGAAGGTGGTTTTCCCAAGAGAGGTCAACTGTGTAATAGATCACAGACGGATGCCACGCAAAACAACCAAGCGAAGGACAGGAAAGCCTCACTCAGGCCCCAGGGAGAGGGAGAAAAACAAACAGGAGATTTTTCCTTAAGAAGACTGAGGGCCTGAGTGGGTTTTTTGGACAGGAATTTCCCTCCAGCGCCCCAACCTCCTGCTCATCCTGCTGGTTATTCATCACATCCCATTTCACGTCGAATCCCACTTTCCCAGCCTGGGCATTTTTCATCCCAAATTGAGCAGCACCCCACCAAGCCATGCTGCTAGCAAGAGGGCAGGGGAGGGCACGTCCTGCCCGACATTGCACAAACATCTGCCCCAATTCTACTGATGGGTGAAGAAGGAAAATAAAACCCACACAATTTCGTCCCTTTTATTTGAGACAAGACCCCAGCGCAACATAAACCTGTAGAACTAATAGCAGTTATCACAAATTAGCGTGATTTTTGGCCTAATGAGCAACTTGCCCAAGCAAGGAGACATTTGAGTGCATTACCCATCACACACAAATCAGTTAGGAAGGGTTTAGAAGAGAGTATACGCTAGTCAGAATTAGATCTGTGAGAGTGACTGTTTGAAGGTATTGCTCCCACTGATGAGCTGCTCATCCAGGTTGATTGTACCAGGCTGGATGCAAAACAAACTGGTTTGCTTTGCCACCCTGTGTCTGAATTTCTGCTGAACTAAATCCATGGCCCCTTGCAATATTCTCAGAAAATTGGAGGGGAGCCCTCAAAAAGCAGCATCAGCTGAGCCCTATTTAATGTGACTTCGTTCTAATCTGGTGATGAGCAACAGGGCATTAATAAAATCTGAAAATTTAAGAAAAAAAAAAAAAAAACAACCTAGAAATGCTGGTAAACTTTACAGCATATGAGTTAACCAGTAGAGATTAGAGGTTAAAATAAGAGCATAAAACCAGCAAACATGTACGGCATCTACTCAGCACCTGCTCATGCCCCATACATCTGAATGGGAGGCACGTGCTCCTCACAGGGAGCCCACTATTTACATTAACCAGAGGAGATCATCCCTTATTTATAGCCCCTCACTAACATTCCCTCTTTGCCAAGGGAGGACCATCCAAGGGTAAAATTCAAAATAAACCAACTCAGGTTTCTTCTGACAAGTTAGCCATTGAACTTGATAATATATAAAAATAACCCTTCAGGGAAACAGCATCTGGAAAGGGTAGTATTTCCACCCTGGTATTTCTAGAATATTTGACATGTCTAGCAGGAGGCCAAGGGGAATTGAACTCCCTGTAATCAAAATCCCATCCACTTTCACTAAGGGGAACCCCTGTGGCAGAGCAAGGATGCTGGGCTGGAGGGGCTGGGCACAGCTCTTGACTTTGCCAGGCAACCTGTAACGCATCAGCCTTCACCTGGAAATTCAGGGCAGGGGAGTATTCCCTCTGTCTTGCCTATGCAGGTGTAAACCTCCAGCCCGGGCTCTCCCGACACACAGCTCTTGCCAAAACCGGTATGGTGCTTGTGCTCAGGGTCTCCGGGCACAGCTGTCTCCTTGCCTGGGAAGAAGCAGAGATGCTTTAAGTGTGAACTATTAAAAAAAACCCCAAAAAATAATAATAATTCCTGGACTAGACTGCTGCATGTTTTGCAGCCAAGTCAGAAATATATTTTTTCCATTTTTCCCCTGCAGAACCATCCCTTGGTTTGCCCTGAATATGTTATTTTAGGGTGCAGAGCTAACCATGACATTAGGATCAAGCTAACTCAGAAAGGTCCCAAGAGAGCCATTATAAATAGGGCTACAAATTCCCTGCTGTTGACAGCAGACAAGACCAGTAAGTGTGACCAGGTCACAGCGTGATTTGCTCCAGAAACAAACACCTTCCAACAAAGTTTTACTGACCAGTAGCAGACAGCAAATGCCAAAAAAAAAAAAAAAAAAACCAAAAACCCACAACTCAGCAAGATAAGCCATTCCTTGGGAAAGGGTTTCATCACGGTCTTAGAGTAAGAAGGGCACTGTGAAGGAAGGATCTGAGGATTTTGGGTCTGGCACAACCCCGAACTCAATCCACTCACCCACAACTGCATCCCCAGCAGAAAGCATCCACCGCAGCTGCCCCGGCGAGGTCCAGTGCAGGCTGGCAGCATCTGGGAGCATTACACTTGCAAAGGCTGTAAGACATGGCCTGTTCCCACAGACCCTGCAGGATTTTTTTCCTAGCAAACTCAGGCTTGATGTGCACGGGAAAAACAGCCCAAGGGAGTATTTGCAGATCCTGCACCACCAAGGACAGTGAGTGTCTCACCAGCTCCTATCAAACCTTGCAGGAGGTGATGCTGCAGGTCCAGAAAGATTCAAGTAGATTATTACTATTATTGCTATTCTATTATTATTATTTTACACACACACATTAACATTAATCCGGGCCAGGAAAAACAAGCAATGCCCTGGCACCATCCTTCCTCCCTGGGGCTCCTCTTCTTCCCCACCCCTCTTGCCGGAGAGCTTAGGCTGGAACTTTGCTCCCCCACAGCTCTACATCATTTCTCTTCTATATCAACCCAGAAACTCACTTAGAGCTCTGGGTGATACCTGAGCTAAAAGAAAAGCTTATTAGAGGGAAATGAAACAGGCAGGGGCGGGAGGGTTTGAAGGTTGATACACCTCCCTAGGCTCCAGCCAGCCTCTGCTGAGGCTTTCTAAAGAACTGCTCTTCCCACGTCACCAGCAGCATCACTTAGGAAACTCAAGCTGGCTACGTTTTCAAGGTCTCACTTGGACAACATGTGGGTCTGGCCCCCCTCCGAAAAATAACTCCTCAGTGCCACAGCATTGGGTTCGAATCTGTGCACTAACCTGACTGTCGACAGCCCTTCCCGGGTAGTGACATCGAGCCACGTCGGCCCCAGCAGCTCCCAGCAGGAGGTGGAGCAGTCACTTTGATTCATTTAGACTGGCTGATCACATCTATTTACTCACATATATTAAAAACAAAAAAAAAANCTCAAAAATTAAAAACAAACACATTGAAGCAGACCTAGCATCTTCAACTTCTATCTGCTGTCAGAAGGATGCAGGTGGAAAGCTCTGATAGGAACTAGAGCCCCCACTTTGCAGCAGCCACAATACCTCTTTAGAATCACACACAGTGATGTTAGAGGGAAGGAGAAGCAGGAGCAGAATAGGGAGGGTTACTTACCTTGATTTATTCCTCCTGGGAACTGCAGGTGCTGCCACTCCATTGTCACAAGAGCTGAGTGCCAAACAAGCCAGCAAAACTCGTTCCAGCAGGCTTAAACCACCTGCAAAGATGTTTCTGTTCAGGATAGGCAGAAAACATGATTGTTTAGTCCTGTCTGGAGTGACAGCCCGAGAAAAGTATTTGGGTCCCTTAACAGGAGAAGAAGAATCTGTTTTTATAACCAAACAAACCCACACCAAGCTCCTCTCCTGCACAGAGGTGTTACCGAGTGTTTCCCATCACGTCAGGTTGTTCACGGCACAGATCAAGGTGAAGGATGTTTTCAGCTGAGAAACTTCTGTGGATGTCAGCCAAGGGGTGGGATTGTATAGATCGTCTTCATAACACCTCAGGGCTACGCCTGTGCCAGGAAATAAAACTGCAGCCAACAGACTGATAGCATGAAGGTGCCCATCACCCTGTGTGTCCTCATCATGGCTGGATGCATCCCTCACCGGCTGGGACAGAGCTGGTTGGCATGGCTGACCACGGGCACTGCTCCCAGTGCTGCCTGAGCACCAGCACAGCTGAGACAGTCATCACCACCCCTGGTGGGTCAGGGATGGTCAGAATGGTCAAGGATAGTCAGGGATGACCATTCATGAATTATGCTGGTCAAGGCCAAGAAGGAGACATTGCCCAAACCACCACCACTACCACTGCCATGGTGTGCATCAGGGCACAGAGTCACCCTCTCCAGCCTCTGCTGCTCCGAGTGCAACAACTCCCATGGAATCCCAGCTCCAGCCTGATCTCCATCCTCACCCCACATCACCTCCCACCCCGTCATCCCCCAAGGCTCCCACTCCAGCCCGCATCCCCCAGAACCCATCTGTGCGGTGCACCCCCCAGCCTCCCCGTCTCTTTGCAGATGTGCCAAGCTCCTGCTGAGACACAGGGCCACTGTTGACCTGCCCAGCGAGGATGGAGGGGAGACAGCACTGCACGTGGCAGCCAGGCACTGCCTCTGCGACCATGCCCGCCTCTACCTAAAGTACGGAGCATGCGTCGATGCGCGTAGCGCGCGGGAGGAGACGGCCCTCAGCATCCTCTGCGAGCAGGCGCTGGGCACCGGCGAGGACTGCCTGCAGCTTTGCCGCCTGCTGGCTGCCCACGGCGCTGACATCGATGCCCGGGATGAGACACGGAGGAGCCCCTTGCACAAGGCGTGCGGGGCCGCCAACGCCGCCCTGGCACGCTTCCTGCTGCTCCGTGGGGCCGATGTCAACGCCATGGACTACGGCGGCATCTCCCCGCTGCGCTGTGTGCTGCAGAACGCCATCTTCAAGCAGGAGCTGAGGCCACACCTCACCATCCAGCTGCTGCTCAACCATGGCTCCCAGAAGATATGGCCCCCGGCCTTCGTCAAGGTACTGACCCCAAAGCAGCCCCTGGATATCCTCTCACACCCAGGATTTTGCAATTAGGGTCAGGGTGCATTGGGAAATAAAAAGATGGGGGGATGGGAGGGTTTGGGAGAGGCTCCTGGTCCAGACAGGGAGATGGGACCATGGCATCAGGTCCCTGGCGATTCTGCTGGGAATGATGGAAATTAAAACACCCGCACTGTGGCAGCAGGGAAAAGCAGGCAGGGTGAAGGGCAGGATGGAGCCAGCACAGGCATGGGGGACCAGCAAAGAGGATTGCTCCTGCCTGGGGATGTCAGAGACAGGCTTGGGACATCAGCCATCAATGCAGCTGCCCTATGGCTCTGCGTTTCATTGATTTTACATCAAACAATAATGAAAATATTATCCTGGCTTATCACGCACAGCCAAAAATGTAAATAATAAACAAAGGATGCATCCAGATGAACTGCCACAGCAAGGCAGGTCTTCTTATCACTTCTCAGATGGAGAAAGATGTCCAAAGCACGCCAAGATAAACTCTACACCTGCATCATACCACGATGGGAGTATCCCATCCTGGACCGTGGTGGGGAGGGATGAGCCCCAGCTGCAGCACACGGGTGCTCTGCCCCTCTGGAACGTGCATCTCTGCCTGAAACCCTCCCATTGCCCACAACTAGGTGCTGAAGTCTTGCGCAGCTGTGCCAGAGGTCATCGAAGTCCTCTTCAATTCCTACTCACAAATCCCTATCTCTGAGAAGTGGACCGAGGCCGTGCCGGAGGAGGTGTTTCAGGTGAGATGGCGCTGGTGGTTTGGCAGGGATGGCTGAGCCCTGAGGAGGCGGTTTTACACACCAAGAGGTTTTTTTCCTGTCCAAACTTCACTTGAGTGGGGAAAAAAAAGAAGAAAACTAGTCCTCAGGGCACCAACACAAACCTCCAAAGCAGCTTTGCATCCCTTTAGCTCCCTCAACGTGAAACCCCCCATCCCTGCCCCTGGCCTGCAATAAAATACAATCCCAACATCTGGAAGCAACCCTGGAGCCAGACCACTGCCTGGCAGGAGCCCACATCACTAATTTTGGTTTTAAAAACTTGTCCCCAGTGTGCAACAGGTACAGCCAGCCTTGAATGATCTTGGATGGCTGCCTTGCCCCTACAGGTCTTTGGTTAGCTTGACTGCAAGGGAGGACAGCAGCTAAAATGCAAATAAATCTCTTCAGCATGTTACAGAATCACAGAATGTTAGGGACTGGAATGTTCCAGGAGATGGGAGAAATTATTTCTGTTCCAAGCTAAGGCTGCACAGACCGAGCACGCCTCGTTTCACCCTCTTAGAAACAAGTGGGTCTTTTCTACGTCATCTCTAAGGATTTCTGTACAGACGCTGCTGCCCACAGGGATGAAAGCATCTCCCCAAACCTGAACCTGTGGTGAGACTGGGTTTCTTCACGTGTGCTTCCACAGGAGAGTTCCTCATCCAGCCTTTGCTTGCAGGAGCCACATCAGCACACAGACCCCTAACCCACGGGCAATCACCGATGGGTTTCTTACCTCCTCCCCTTGGATCTTCATCTCGAAAGTATCTCTGCTTTGTGTGGCTTAGTCAGGAAAAAAACAAAACCTACCGATGCTCATGTTTTTTCTCTCCCCTTCTCTCTTTGCAGCAGCACCAGCTATTCTACGAGTCCTTTTTCCGGCTGGCGGGCACAGTCCGGTGCCTGCAACATTTGTGCCGCTCTGCCATCCGGCAAAAGTTCGGCAGCAAATGCTATCGCCTGATCCCCTTGCTGCCTGTGCCCAAGCCTTTGCATGATTACCTGCTGCTGGAGCCCGAAGGAGTCGTGCTTTGAAGGGCTGAGAGGAGCCGACCGAGGGCTGCCGTCCTGCCCTCCCTTCCCTCGTCCTCCCTCGCTGTAGCGCAGCAGCATCCATTTCTGTCAGCCGAGCTAAGGAGCGCCGGTTTTCATGATAGATGGTTGTTTTTCAGGGATTTATAATGTAACTAAAATGTGCTTTCGGCTGTAACTTTGTATAGATTTTTTTTCTAATTGTGCTTTAAATAGATTATAAAGAGTAATAAAATGATTAGTAGCTGTTACAAGCATGCTGCAGATATGAATAATATTCATTATAAAGGATCTCTGCAAAGCAGCGGGGCTCCTCAGGTGTGCAAAGGCAAGCACGCATGGCAGATGACTAAAATCAGCCCATGTGGGCACCAAATCCCCTTGGATAAATCTCCCCCATGTGTGGCACAAGCAGAATTGGAACCACAGGTGCAGCACAGAAGCTCTTAGCAGGATGCAATATCCAGTGGCATTAATACAGGCTGTAAAATAGACCAGAAATCTATTTTTTTAATGTAGAAGACATCAAGAAAGAGCTGATTACTCTCTGCAGGACTAGAGGCGGGGGGGGACAGTGGCACAGCCCCTATTTCTCCCGGATTCCCATGGCCCAAGATGCACCAGTACCTCCTGTGCCCATCACTGCTCCAAGGCTGACATGCAGAGCAGCTGCAAAACCCGGTGGCAACCTGAAGGGGAAGATTTTGGGCTTTCTTTTCACACTGTGACTTGGCAAAAGGTACCTGGGAGGAGCAAGGATTTGTTTTCCCAGACCCTCAGGCTCCTCAAATTAATTTCTGTTGAACCAAAGCAAGTACACGTGTATGCCTCTTGGAAGAACAGCTGTCCTTATGCTAGCAGCTCTGCCACAGCACTCACCAAATTGTTCCACTGCTTAAATACACTTACTATTTAAATATATATATATACACACAAATAAATCAGCCTTTTTGCATGTTTGACTGGACTTCGCACCAGCACCCACCGCTGCTGTGGGTTACACAGATGATGTGTGCAGGACGCAGGCAGCACCCCTGCCTCCCACAGCTGGTGCCCATAGAGAGGGGAGCGTGGAAATGGATAGCCAAAAGAAATTCCTAGCCCCCAGCTTGCCCTTGCTGCTCACACAGCTGCCCTCACCCTTGATGTTGTATACAGGTGTGCAAGGGCAGTGCCAAACCCCACTGTGTTCCCCATCTTTTGCACCAGAGCCCCGTCCCGCACAGGAATGCCCTGTGGCAAATCCCCATGCCAAATCTCCACAACACCATGAGACCTGACACTTCATTACTTTAGTGGCTGGTTTACTTTACAGTTTGTTTCAGTGTCCAAAGCAGGGGCAGAATTGAAGGGGATTTAGGGAAAACACATCCTGGCTAAGTCACTGTGTGTTTGAACCAGAAACAAATCTAAATTTTGGTGCCTCTAATAAGTCTTTCATCTTTTGTGTGGCACGTTTTACATCTGTATTGGGCAAGTTTGCATGGAGATAGAGTCCCACCAGGTGATCGCATCCTCCCCCCAAATCTGTGACCTCGGCTCTGAAAGAAAAAACGCACATCAAAGAGGAGAAAGAAAAAAAAAAACAAAAAACAGGTTGGTGCCGGGGAGCCTGGTCTGCGGTGGGGCTGGGAGGGATCGAGGGGTAACAGGGGTTTCGGGGGAGGATGGAAGAGTCGTGGAAGGGGGAA